>CM053033.1:180729649-180757874 GCA_028564925.1 Lithobates sylvaticus | reverse complement strand
ACAGATTATAAAAGATGTTCAGTGGGACTTTCTCAGGCTCAAGAAGGCCTTTCCAGGCATGACTATTGTTTGGTCCGACATAGTGACTCGCATGACGTGGAGAGGGGCTCGGTCTTGGGAAAGCCTCAACAAAACAAGAATAAAAGTGAACAAGGAGGTGGGGAGATTCTTTGCCCGTAATGGGGGAGTGGTGGTACGTCACTGGGAATTGGAAAGAGATACCTGGATGTTCTTGAGGGGGGATGGAGTACACCTGAACCCGGTGGGTATCGATTTGTGGGCCCTAGGTTTGGAGGATGGCATATGGAGGGCTTTGTTGGCGTGGCTGCGGGCACAAGTGTGAGGCTTCCCACTTGTGCCGCGGTGGCGTTGGGTCCTTGGCGACTCTAAGTTTAAAAATATGGGACCCATCTCAGTTATGGAGCCCTTGCCATTGTGCTGGTGTTAGTCCGGCCAATGGGTATCAAGTTATGGGGGTCTGCGGTCAGTAGCGAGTCCCCGAGGCAAGTTTGCGGCTGGGGCAGATGCTATATAAAAGGGGGCTGCAGGCTCATTAAGTTAATGGGGTCGTCTGGGACCAGCAACCATTAGCTTGGATGAGGACTGGAGAGTTAAAAATAGTTGAAATGGTTAAAATGAGTGAAATACAGTTATAGTTGTTTGTTTAATAAAAGGCCGTCCCGGCCATTTTCACGTTCTAGTTTGCCCGGTGGCGGTGATGCAGCAATTCCTGGCGATTAGACCTCCAGGGGGGGATGCATTATTCATACACCAGGATGGTTCGTACTTATCTAGGTTCCAGTTCACGGCGGTGCTTAGGAAGTGCCTACAGAGGGGTGGCTTTGCAACAGGGGAGTTTGCAGGTCACTCGTTTAGAATTGGGGCAGCTACAGAAGCAGCCAGGTGGGGGCTCCCCACGACAGTGATAAAGAAAATAGGCAGATGGGAATCAAACAGATACAAATTGTATGTTCGTCCACACTTACTGGGTTAGGATAGGCTATGCATAAAGGGTTTATTGTGTTGATTTTAAGAGGTACTGGGATGAATTTTTGTTGTGTTATTTTTCAGGTCTCCCGCGATGTCTCATCTGGATTCTGGGACATTCTTTTGTTTTTTGGGGGGCTCGGAGGGCGGATGTTAGGCCGGACGGGAGGCAGCTTAGGATTCCTAGGGAAGAGGGAATTGTTAGATGGATCGGCATCCCGGGCATGAGATGGCATCAGGTGGTACCGGAGGTCCACCATTTTGCCAGAATGGACAGGGCCCCTGATATTTTAGTCCTTCACGTGGGGGGAAATGATTTGGTGGTCAGGCCCATGCGACAGATTATAAAAGATGTTCAGTGGGACTTTCTCAGGCTCAAGAAGGCCTTTCCAGGCATGACTATTGTTTGGTCCGACATAGTGACTCGCATGACGTGGAGAGGGGCTCGGTCTTGGGAAAGCCTCAACAAAACAAGAATAAAAGTGAACAAGGAGGTGGGGAGATTCTTTGCCCGTAATGGGGGAGTGGTGGTACGTCACTGGGAATTGGAAAGAGATACCTGGATGTTCTTGAGGGGGGATGGAGTACACCTGAACCCGGTGGGTATCGATTTGTGGGCCCTAGGTTTGGAGGATGGCATATGGAGGGCTTTGTTGGCGTGGCTGCGGGCACAAGTGTGAGGCTTCCCACTTGTGCCGCGGTGGCGTTGGGTCCTTGGCGACTCTAAGTTTAAAAATATGGGACCCATCTCAGTTATGGAGCCCTTGCCATTGTGCTGGTGTTAGTCCGGCCAATGGGTATCAAGTTATGGGGGTCTGCGGTCAGTAGCGAGTCCCCGAGGCAAGTTTGCGGCTGGGGCAGATGCTATATAAAAGGGGGCTGCAGGCTCATTAAGTTAATGGGGTCGTCTGGGACCAGCAACCATTAGCTTGGATGAGGACTGGAGAGTTAAAAATAGTTGAAATGGTTAAAATGAGTGAAATACAGTTATAGTTGTTTGTTTAATAAAAGGCCGTCCCGGCCATTTTCATCCAAGCAGGTGTCATGGTCTTTATTGTTAGTAAGTTAAGGCATGTACATGTTTTATGTATGGGTAGTAAGTTATCTGGCTGCCCTAGTCAAGACATGTACGGAGCAGTAGTGCAATGGAGGCGAAGTACAAAGCATGACAGGGTGCAAGTAACGGAGTGAAGAACTGGTTAATTAGAGGAGGGGGTAGAAAATTGTTCTGCACTTACCAGATTGGTTGGTGGGGAGCAGGGGGGGGAGGAGTAGATGCCTCGTGGTAGTCAGCAGATAGGTAATCACAAGCAGTCTGGGCAGCAAGGTGGAAGGACGTTCCCGCCCGCCCGCCCTGAGAGAAGGGAGCAGAGGATGGACGTCGAAAGAATGAGGTACGGTTGGGTCCTTGGCGACATTGTGGTTATAGAGTAGTAAAAAGAAGGGAGCGGTTTAAAAATATGGGACCTGTGACAGACCTAGCCGGGACACGGGCTTTTTGAGAGGACTACATGCTAGCCTCCTGCCAGCTGATCACGGCCCCCCCAAAATACACTCTCTGTATATGCATTTGGCATTAGAAATAGACTAGCATCTGACAACTTGTGTCCCATTCAATGTCATGAACTCAAGATGTTAATTGAGTTAGTTGATCCCATTGTCCTCTGCACAATGCAGGAGACGCTCCGTCTGTTACTGGTGGTCTCCTGCTATTGTGATGAGATGTCTTGTGGTGGTAATTATGTTAATTTATAATCAACTGTGTTTAGCTCGGTGACCACAAGTCTGGCCTGTAGTGAAATCCTGAGTCACATCGGCTGCTTAAAGGAATTAGCTAATTAGTTTATGTTAAGTTGTTACAAGTGTATTGTTAGAATAATATGAGCAGGAGGGGGGATCTCCTCTTCTACTGTATATAAATGTCATCTTTGTAATAAATCTTCAGTCCATGTTTTAGCAACTAAGCAAGTGTTGTCTCGTTTGGTGCTTGGGAGCGGTTGGAATATCTTATACCTATATCCAGACTGGAAGCAAGTGATATATGACGAACGCACTCAAGAGGAGTGTAGGGACGTTCCGTCACATTGTTGGCAAGCAGTGGGACCATACTTCCTGCAGTCTGTGACATCCAAACCTCCACCTGGATCCAAGGTCCGGATAGCAGGAGAGGAGGAGAGGTACAGATACCAGCCGCCATGGAAGAGGAATTCAGGAGGAGGTTGCGAGAGATGCAGCTACAGCACAGAGGACCAGTATCAGAGCAGGTCCTGCTGGGATGGTTTGATTCTATTCGCTGCGAACTCTGGAAGGAAGCGCTAGCCCATGAGCGGCGTCACCAGGGAAAAGTTCTCCCCTCCATCCAGGAAAGGTACTGGTCGCAGTATGGATTGCGGGTGCTGTTTTTGGGAGAAAAACTGCACAAGGAGCAGACAGCTGAATTAAGCAGGCTGATCTGGGCAGAGATGAAGCTGGATGAGAGTTACAGAGCCCTCCGGTGGCATGTATCCCAAGCATGCCCTTGGATAGCAGATGACAGCCCAACGGAAGGCTTAAGCTACGGCGGCCTGGGCCTGTTGTATGTGAAGCTGACAGGGGACTCTAACTTTGGGAGTGATTTGGAGTGGCGGTTGGATGAAATCATGGATTTCAGAAAAGGGCTACTGAACGTCTCGGAAGTGCACTGGGCACTGGAAGATTTGGAGTTTCTGGCCGATCAGGAATGGGAACTGCTGCGCAGTTAGACGCGATCGAGGAACTGAGCGACGACAGTGGAGAACAGAGCCCTCGGAGGGATGACAGCCCCCCTCCGGCAGCAAGCGTTGCAGTGCCCAGACCTGGAAGAGGAGCGGAGCCTGGACAGCGGGATCGCGGTCAGGCGGACCGGGCTTACAGCAGCGCCGAAGAGGGAGAGCTGAGCGACGATCCCCAGGAGGCATCGGTGACAACGGGACGGACGGCTGCCTTTATGTTGGCCTTCTTTGGGGCTTTTAGGATAGGCGAATTGGTGTCCCCCTCAAAAAAGAGGGCAGGAGGCTTGCGACTGGGAGACATACAAGGTGGGGAAGGGTCATTGCAGATATGGATTAGGCGTTCCAAGACTTACCAACAGGGTAAGGGGGTCAGGATTGAATTGTTCAAGGGCCCGGACGTTCTAGTTTGCCCAAGGGCGGTGATGCAGCAATTCCTGGCGATTAGACCGCCAGGGGGGGATGCATTATTCATACACCAGGATGGTTCGTACTTATCTAGGTTCCAGTTCACGGCGGTGCTTAGGAAGTGCCTACAGAGGGGTGGCTTTGCACCAGGGGAGTTTGCAGGTCACTCGTTTAGAATTGGGGCAGCTACAGAAGCAGCCAGGTGGGGGCTCCCCACGACAGTGATAAAGAAAATAGGCAGATGGGAATCAAACAGATACAAATTGTATGTTCGTCCACACTTACTGGGTTAGGATAGGCTATGCATAAAGGGTTTATTGTGTTGATTTTAAGAGGTACTGGGATGAATTTTTGTTGTGTTATTTTTCAGGTCTCCCGCGATGTCTCATCTGGATTCTGGGACATTCTTTTGTTTTTTGGGGGGCTCAGAGGGCGGATGTTAGGCCGGACGGGAGGCAGCTTAGGATTCCTAGGGAAGAGGGAATTGTTAGATGGATCGGCATCCCGGGCATGAGATGGCATCAGGTGGTACCGGAGATCCACCATTTTGCCAGAATGGACAGGGCCCCTGATATTTTAGTCCTTCACGTGGGGGGAAATGATTTGGTGGTCAGGCCCATGCGACAGATTATAAAAGATGTTCAGTGGGACTTTCTCAGGCTCAAGAAGGCCTTTCCAGGCATGACTATTGTTTGGTCCGACATAGTGACTCGCATGACGTGGAGAGGGGCTCGGTCTTGGGAAAGCCTCAACAAAACAAGAATAAAAGTGAACAAGGAGGTGGGGAGATTCTTTGCCCGTAATGGGGGAGTGGTGGTACGTCACTGGGAATTGGAAAGAGATACCTGGATGTTCTTGAGGGGGGATGGAGTACACCTGAACCCGGTGGGTATCGATTTGTGGGCCCTAGGTTTGGAGGATGGCATATGGAGGGCTTTGTTGGCGTGGCTGCGGGCACAAGTGTGAGGCTTCCCACTTGTGCCGCGGTGGCGTTGGGTCCTTGGCGACTCTAAGTTTAAAAATATGGGACCCATCTCAGTTATGGAGCCCTTGCCATTGTGCTGGTGTTAGTCCGGCCAATGGGTATCAAGTTATGGGGGTCTGCGGTCAGTAGCGAGTCCCCGAGGCAAGTTTGCGGCTGGGGCAGATGCTATATAAAAGGGGGCTGCAGGCTCATTAAGTTAATGGGGTCGTCTGGGACCAGCAACCATTAGCTTGGATGAGGACTGGAGAGTTAAAAATAGTTGAAATGGTTAAAATGAGTGAAATACAGTTATAGTTGTTTGTTTAATAAAAGGCCGTCCCGGCCATTTTCACGTTCTAGTTTGCCCGGTGGCGGTGATGCAGCAATTCCTGGCGATTAGACCTCCAGGGGGGGATGCATTATTCATACACCAGGATGGTTCGTACTTATCTAGGTTCCAGTTCACGGCGGTGCTTAGGAAGTGCCTACAGAGGGGTGGCTTTGCACCAGGGGAGTTTGCAGGTCACTCGTTTAGAATTGGGGCAGCTACAGAAGCAGCCAGGTGGGGGCTCCCCACGACAGTGATAAAGAAAATAGGCAGATGGGAATCAAACAGATACAAATTGTATGTTCGTCCACACTTACTGGGTTAGGATAGGCTATGCATAAAGGGTTTATTGTGTTGATTTTAAGAGGTACTGGGATGAATTTTTGTTGTGTTATTTTTCAGGTCTCCCGCGATGTCTCATCTGGATTCTGGGACATTCTTTTGTTTTTTGGGGGGCTCGGAGGGCGGATGTTAGGCCGGACGGGAGGCAGCTTAGGATTCCTAGGGAAGAGGGAATTGTTAGATGGATCGGCATCCCGGGCATGAGATGGCATCAGGTGGTACCGGAGGTCCACCATTTTGCCAGAATGGACAGGGCCCCTGATATTTTAGTCCTTCACGTGGGGGGAAATGATTTGGTGGTCAGGCCCATGCGACAGATTATAAAAGATGTTCAGTGGGACTTTCTCAGGCTCAAGAAGGCCTTTCCAGGCATGACTATTGTTTGGTCCGACATAGTGACTCGCATGACGTGGAGAGGGGCTCGGTCTTGGGAAAGCCTCAACAAAACAAGAATAAAAGTGAACAAGGAGGTGGGGAGATTCTTTGCCCGTAATGGGGGAGTGGTGGTACGTCACTGGGAATTGGAAAGAGATACCTGGATGTTCTTGAGGGGGGATGGAGTACACCTGAACCCGGTGGGTATCGATTTGTGGGCCCTAGGTTTGGAGGATGGCATACGGAGGGCTTTGTTGGCGTGGCTGCGGGCACAAGTGTGAGGCTTCCCACTTGTGCCGCGGTGGCGTTGGGTCCTTGGCGACTCTAAGTTTAAAAATATGGGACCCATCTCAGTTATGGAGCCCTTGCCATTGTGCTGGTGTTAGTCCGGCCAATGGGTATCAAGTTATGGGGGTCTGCGGTCAGTAGCGAGTCCCCGAGGCAAGTTTGCGGCTGGGGCAGATGCTATATAAAAGGGGGCTGCAGGCTCATTAAGTTAATGGGGTCGTCTGGGACCAGCAACCATTAGCTTGGATGAGGACTGGAGAGTTAAAAATAGTTGAAATGGTTAAAATGAGTGAAATACAGTTATAGTTGTTTGTTTAATAAAAGGCCGTCCCGGCCATTTTCATCCAAGCAGGTGTCATGGTCTTTATTGTTAGTAAGTTAAGGCATGTACATGTTTTATGTATGGGTAGTAAGTTATCTGGCTGCCCTAGTCAAGACATGTACGGAGCAGTAGTGCAATGGAGGCGAAGTACAAAGCATGACAGGGTGCAAGTAACGGAGTGAGGAACTGGTTAATTAGAGGAGGGGGTAGAAAATTGTTCTGCACTTACCAGATTGGTTGGTGGGGAGCAGGGGGGGGAGGAGTAGATGCCTCGTGGTAGTCAGCAGATAGGTAATCACAAGCAGTCTGGGCAGCAAGGTGGAAGGACGTTCCCGCCCGCCCGCCCTGAGAGAAGGGAGCAGAGGATGGACGTCGAAAGAATGAGGTACGGTTGGGTCCTTGGCGACATTGTGGTTATAGAGTAGTAAAAAGAAGGGAGCGGTTTAAAAATATGGGACCTGTGACAGACCTAGCCGGGACACGGGCTTTTTGAGAGGACTACATGCTAGCCTCCTGCCAGCTGATCACGGCCCCCCCAAAATACACTCTCTGTATATGCATTTGGCATTAGAAATAGACTAGCATCTGACAACTTGTGTCCCATTCAATGTCATGAACTCAAGATGTTAATTGAGTTAGTTGATCCCATTGTCCTCTGCACAATGCAGGAGACGCTCCGTCTGTTACTGGTGGTCTCCTGCTATTGTGATGAGATGTCTTGTGGTGGTAATTATGTTAATTTATAATCAACTGTGTTTAGCTCGGTGACCACAAGTCTGGCCTGTAGTGAAATCCTGAGTCACATCGGCTGCTTAAAGGAATTAGCTAATTAGTTTATGTTAAGTTGTTACAAGTGTATTGTTAGAATAATATGAGCAGGAGGGGGGATCTCCTCTTCTACTGTATATAAATGTCATCTTTGTAATAAATCTTCAGTCCATGTTTTAGCAACTAAGCAAGTGTTGTCTCGTTTGGTGCTTGGGAGCGGTTGGAATATCTTATACCTATATCCAGACTGGAAGCAAGTGATATATGACGAACGCACTCAAGAGGAGTGTAGGGACGTTCCGTCACATTGTTGGCAAGCAGTGGGACCATACTTCCTGCAGTCTGTGACATCCAAACCTCCACCTGGATCCAAGGTCCGGATAGCAGGAGAGGAGGAGAGGTACAGATACCAGCCGCCATGGAAGAGGAATTCAGGAGGAGGTTGCGAGAGATGCAGCTACAGCACAGAGGACCAGTATCAGAGCAGGTCCTGCTGGGATGGTTTGATTCTATTCGCTGCGAACTCTGGAAGGAAGCGCTAGCCCATGAGCGGCGTCACCAGGGAAAAGTTCTCCCCTCCATCCAGGAAAGGTACTGGTCGCAGTATGGATTGCGGGTGCTGTTTTTGGGAGAAAAACTGCACAAGGAGCAGACAGCTGAATTAAGCAGGCTGATCTGGGCAGAGATGAAGCTGGATGAGAGTTACAGAGCCCTCCGGTGGCATGTATCCCAAGCATGCCCTTGGATAGCAGATGACAGCCCAACGGAAGGCTTAAGCTACGGCGGCCTGGGCCTGTTGTATGTGAAGCTGACAGGGGACTCTAACTTTGGGAGTGATTTGGAGTGGCGGTTGGATGAAATCATGGATTTCAGAAAAGGGCTACTGAACGTCTCGGAAGTGCACTGGGCACTGGAAGATTTGGAGTTTCTGGCCGATCAGGAATGGGAACTGGAAATTGCCTACAGACAGCTGCTAGACTCTGCTCAGTGCCAGGGCTGGGCTCCCTTTGCCTGGGACTATAAGGAAATACCAATGGACAACTTGGAAATCCTGGCTGAAGAGTCAGCAATGTGGCAGAGTAACAGTGTGCTTTGCCAACCTGCCCCCGCAGCTATGGATGCGGAGGTCTTATGGCGGATGCAGCAAGTGCTGACTGACCTTGATGATCCTGTTTCTGCATGGGATGATCTTGGATGGAGGAATGTGCCTGTCCAGCAGCATGCCAGGGAATTGGCAGTGGAAAATCTGGAAATTGCCACCCCAGAAACTGAAGTGCTGACAACCGGCCAGAGCTCTGCCAACCTCTGCTCAGCACTGATAGCATCTTCTAGGTTCCACGGACAGATGGTGAACCTCTATCCCCAGACACCAGTTACAGAGACAGGGGATTTAATAGACTTTTCCGCTGAGGAAAAACAGCCTGATGAGCCTCCATCAGAAGAGCTGGTATTAGGGCCAAACTTCATTGAGCTCTGCCCAGCACCAACAGCAGTATCTGTGGAGTTCCAGGAAGCCGGGGCAGTTGGCCCCTCTCTCCGGCAACAAGCTGATGTAGTGAAGCTGCTACTCCCAGCTGAATCACTGGCAACATGGCAGAGCACCGCTGGCCTCTGCCTAGCACCTACAGTGTCTCTACAGCTTCAAGAAGCTGGGGCGATCGGTCACACTGTCCAGCAGCAGACGGCGCCCCAGAATGATGACACCAACCCAGCTAAAGTGCTGGCAACCGGACAGAGGGTCCAAGACCTCTGCCCCACACTTGTGGCAGTTCTGGAGGCCCAGGGTGAGGAGGTGGTGGTCACTCCCGAGCAGCAGCTCAGGACCCAAGGAGAGGATGCAATCTGCACTTCACAACTGCAGCTTGAGCTGATATCGGTGGATGGGACTTCAGTCCCCACTTGTATACCCCAGGGATGCTGGGCTGTCGGCCCAGATCCCCAACAGCATGATGGAGTGAGCCCAGTCACCCTATCTTCTCTCCAGCGGCTGAAAAGACTCCAGGGAGAAGGGCCAGTCCAGGCCTCTCCCCAGCGGCAGATATGTTCTATGAGAGAGGCAGAGGTTGGCTGGGTGAGTAGTGCTCTGTTTGAAACAATTTGTTTGGGGTACTGTGTGGGTACCAGCATTAGAGGACTGGAACTATGGACTAACTTCGGAGTCAACCCGTCTGGGGTCTCCTCCTGTGTTAGTCTCCTGCCGAAAGGGGAGAAATGTGACAGACCTAGCCGGGACACAGGCTTTTTGAGAGGACTACATGCTAGCCTCCTGCCAGCTGATCACGGCCCCCCCCAAAATACACTCTCTGTATATGCATTTGGCATTAGAAATAGACTAGCATCTGACAACTTGTGTCCCATTCAATGTCATGAACTCAAGATGTTAATTGAGTTAGTTGATCCCATTGTCCTCTGCACAATGCAGGAGACGCTCCGTCTGTTACTGGTGGTCTCCTGCTATTGTGATGAGATGTCTTGTGGTGGTAATTATGTTAATTTATAATCAACTGTGTTTAGCTCGGTGACCACAAGTCTGGCCTGTAGTGAAATCCTGAGTCACATCGGCTGCTTAAAGGAATTAGCTAATTAGTTTATGTTAAGTTGTTACAAGTGTATTGTTAGAATAATATGAGCAGGAGGGGGGATCTCCTCTTCTACTGTATATAAATGTCATCTTTGTAATAAATCTTCAGTCCATGTTTTAGCAACTAAGCAAGTGTTGTCTCGTTTGGTGCTTGGGAGCGGTTGGAATATCTTATACCTATATCCAGACTGGAAGCAAGTGATATATGACGAACGCACTCAAGAGGAGTGTAGGGACGTTCCGTCACAGGACCCATCTCAGTTATGGAGCCCTTGCCATTGTGCTGGTGTTAGTCCTGCCAATGGGTATCAAGTTATGGGGGTCTGCGGTCAGTAGCGAGTCCCCGAGGCAAGTTTGCGGCTGGGGAAGATGCTATATAAAAGGGGGCTGCAGGCTCATTAAGTTAATCGGGTCGTCTGGGACCAGCAACCATTAGCTTGGATGAGGACTGGAGAGTTAAAAATAGTTGAAATGGTTAAAATGAGTGAAATACAGTTATAGTTGTTTGTTTAATAAAAGGCCGTCCCGGCCATTTTCATCCAAGCAGGTGTCATGGTCTTTATTGTTAGTAAGTTAAGGCATGTACATGTTTTATGTATGGGTAGTAAGTTATCTGGCTGCCCTAGTCATGCTCTGAGAGGACTGAAGGTGTAGAATTAGGTGTGTCACAACCAAGTACTTGCAGTACACCGACGTCCGATTGTAGCAGGCAAATTTCCCTGCCCCAGCTGCTGGACCGTCGAAAGAAGTATACTCCCAGCCATCCACATGCCCAGCGGTTGAATGCTAGCTTGGCTAAATTGCTAGCACTTCAACTGCTGCCTTTTCAGTTGGTAGACTCGGCCCCCTTCCGTGAGTTTGATCAATGTGCGGTTCCTCAGTGGCAGGTTCCCAAACGCCACTTTTTCTCACGGAAGGCGATTCCGTCTCTCTACCGGCATGTGGAAGGCAATGTCCATGCCTCGCTGGACAGGGCGGTCAGCGGTAAGGTGCATATTACCGCTGACTCATGGTCCAGCAGGCATGGACAGGGACATTATCTTTCTTTCACGGCCCATTGGGTCACTCTATTGGCAGCTGGGAGGGATGCAGGACAAGGTGCAGTAGTGTTGGAGGTTGTTCCGCCACCACGCCTCCAAAATGCTACTACTGGTTGTGACACACCTCTCTCCTCCACCCCCTCCTCTTCTTCTTCCTCCAGTGCTCTGTCCTCGGAACCAGCGGTGCTCCGTAGGCGTACAAGGGGCTAAGCGAGTACGCAGGCAAAAAGATGCCATGCCGTGCTTGCGCTGGTGTGTTTGGGGGACAGGAGCCACACTGGGGCAGAGGTTCTGGCAGCTCTGCAGGGGCAGGCCGAGAGGTGGTTGACGCCACGCCAGCTTAAGCCAGGAATGGTGGTTTTTGACAATGGCACCAACCTCCTCTCCGCCCTGCGACAGGGGCAGTTCACCCATGTGCCCTGTATGGCTCACGTCCTCAACCTGGTGGTGCAGCGGTTCATGGGCAGGTACCCAGGCTTACAGGATGTCCTGAGGCAGGCCAGGAAAGTCTGTGTGCATTTCCGCCGATCTTATAATGCCAGTGCTCGGCTGACTGAGCTGCAAAAGGAGCTGAACCTGCCCAAGAACCGCCTAATATGTGACATGCCCACCAGGTGGAACTCAACGTTGGCCATGCTGCAGCCACTGCACACGCAGCAGAGGGCCATCAATGAGTACCTTTGCGACTACGGCACCAGGACAGGGTCAGGGGAGCTTGGCTTTTTTTTCCCACACCAGTGGAGCATGATCAGGGATGCATGCACTGTCCTCTCACCATTTGAGGAGGCCACGAGGATGGTGAGCAGTGACAGTGCATGCATCAGTGACACTGTACCTCTTGTCCACCTGTTGGAGCATACGCTGCGTGGGATAATGGACAGGGCACTTGAGGCAGAACAGAGGCAGGAAGAGGAGGACTTCCTTGCCTCTCAAGGCCCCCTTTATCCAGACAGTGTTCCTTCTGTCCCATCCATCACACAGGAAGAGGATGAGGAGGAGGAGGAGGAGGATTGTGTGAGCATGGAGGTGGAGCCTGGCACTCAGCATCAGCAGCAGCAGTCTTTTAGGGATGATGTACAGTCCCAACAAACCAGTGGACTTGTACATGGCTGGGAGGAGGTGGCTGGCGATCATGTCATCCTCAGTGACCCAGAAGACTCCGGACCGAATGCCTCAGCTAACCTACGTAGCATGGCCTCCCTGATCCTGCAAAGCCTGCGGAAGGATCCTCGTGTTCTTCGGATCAAGGAGAGGGACCATTACTGGCTGGCCACTCTCCTTGATCCACGGTACAAGGGTAAGGTTGCGGACCTTATCTTGCCGTCGCAGAGGGAGCAGAGGATGAGACATCTCAGGGAGGCCTTGTAGAAAGGTCTGTGCAACGTGTTTCCAGAAACTGGGAGGTTACAAACTCCTGGTCCTGGACGACGAGTTGCTGAGGCTTCGGTCAGTAGCAGAAGGAGCGGTGGGGAAGGTGGACGTCTGACCGATGCGTTCAGACAATTTTTTAGTCCGCAGCTCCAAGGTATGATCGGTTCCAACAACCATCGCCAGCGTCTGATATACATGGTGCAGGAATACCTAGGGGCAAGGTCAGACTTGGACACCTTTCCCACCGAAAATCCTCTGGCTTACTGGGTCCTGAGGATGGATCACTGGCCAGAGCTTGCACAGTATGCAATTGAGCTACTGGCCTGTCCTGCATCCAGCGTTCTTTCCGAACGCACATTCAGTGCTGCTGGAGGATTTGTCACCGATCACAGGGTGCGCCTGTCCACCGAATCGGTTGATCGACTGACCTTCATAAAAATGAATCAGTCTTGGATCACCACCAGCTACCAGGCACCTGAAGCGGATATAAAGGAATAATTTATAATGTCACATCCCTTCAAGACTGCCTATGCTGATGCTGAGTGACTGTCCTGTTATGTTCACTGACTATCCTCTTCCTCCTCCTCAATGATTCATGCCACCACACCAGTGCCTAAGGCACAATTTTTCAGCCCACAGGGGCGTGTAATTACAATTTTTAAAAAAAAATGCTTTGCAACAGGTGTGACTGCTGTGCTCCAAGTACAGTATCTGTGAGGGGTTGCAGTGTTGTGGCACCAGCACCAGTGCCTAAGGCACAATTTTTCAGCCCCTATTGGGGCGTGTAATTACAATTTTTAGGCAATGCTTTGCAACAGGTCTCATTGCTGTGCTCAGAGTACAGTATCTGTGAGGGGTTGCAGTGTTGTGGCACCAGCACCAGTGCCTAAGGCACAATTTTTCAGCCCCCGTTGGGGCGTGTTATAACAATTTTTAGGCAATGCTTTGCAACAGGTCTCATTGCTGTGCTCAGAGTACAGTATCTGTGAGGGGTTGCAGTGTTGTGGCACCAGCACCAATGCCTAAGGCACAATTTTTCTGCCCCTGTTTAACAGGGGTGTGTAATTGCAAATATTGATCTAATAGTTCACAGCAGGGCCTATTCCTGCGCCCACCAAGAGTAACTATGAGGGCCTACAGTCTTGTGGCAACACCGTCCACCACCACCACCACCACCAAAGGCCCAATTTTTCTGCCCTGTTCAACAGGTGCATGCAATTACAAATCTTGATCTAATAACTTACAGCAGGGCCCATTCCTGCACCCACCAAGAGTAACTGTGAGGGCTTACAGTCTTGTGGCAACACCGTCCACCACCACCACCCCCAAAGGCCAAATTTGTCTGCCCGGTTCAACAGGTGCATGCAATTACAAATCTTGATCTAATAACTCACAGCAGGGCCCATTCCTGTGCCCACCAAGAGTAACTGTGAGGGCTTACTGTCTTGTGGCAACACCGTCCACCACCACCACCACCAAAGGCCCAATTTTTCTGCCCTGTTCAACAGGTGCATGCAATTACAAATCTTGATCTAATAACTCACAGCAGGGCCCATTCCTGCGCCCACCAAGAGTAACTGTGAGGGTGTCAGGTCACCTGAGAGTAGGTGACAGGTGCACTCAGTAGGAATTGGAAGTGCATCGCTAGGTAGTGGACCTTAGGACTGACTGCTGCGGATTGTACCCAGGGAGATTCAGGACACAGGTCTACTGGATCACTAACAGATCCCAGTGGGAACTAGAGCATAGATTCCCCAGGGCGCGGAGTCTAAGAGCCAGCAGGTGTTCGCCAGAGCCTCTAGTGGTGAGGATGGACTTCGCTGCAGTCTGGCTCCAGGTCGCGACCCCCAGGGTCTCACAGCTCAGGCTCACAGTAGACTACAGGAGAAAGAAGCAGCAGGCTGGAATGACAAGGATAGTAAGGGGATAAGGCAGAGGTCAGGGTAAACAGGAACAACAGAGTACACGCCAAAGGTTCAGGGTCACAGGCAGACAGGGATGGTCGGGGACATGCCAAAGGGTAAAGATCACAAGCAGACAGGAATCGTTGAGAACACGCCAAGGTCGGTAACAGAGACAAACATAGAGCACACGACAAGCAGGAACCAGGAAGCCGAACACACCACGGATACACAATGGTTGATCAGCACCACTGGCTTGCAGTGCACAGGTTAATATAGGGTTCCCTGATAGGGCCTGGGGTGGAGCCATGCTTAGAGGAGAGGTTATAAAACCCACCAGGTGAGAGTGGCTGGCCTCTTAGTTGGAACACATGAGGAGAGGTAAGCAAACAGGGAAAGATTACTGCATAACCATGACAGAGGGCTTACAGTCTTGTGGCAACACCGTCCACCACCACCAAAGGCCCAATTTTTCTGCCCTGTTCAACAGGTGCATGCAATTACAAATCTTGATCTAATAACTCACAGCAGGGCCCATTCCTGCACCCACCAAGAGTAACTGTGAGGGCTTACAGTCTTGTGGCAACACCGTCCACCACCACCACCACCACCCAAAGGCCCAATTTTTCTCCCTGGTTCAACAGGTGCATGCAAGTACAAATCTTGATCTAATAACTCACAGCAGGGCCCATTCCTGTGCCCACCAAGAGTAACTGTGAGGGCTTACAGTGTTGTGGCTACACCAACATCTAATAGGGCAAATTTCTGCAGAGTATATACGGCAGGCCCATACTTTCAAACATCCAACTTACAAACGACTCCTACTTGCAAACGGAAAGAGAAAACAGGAAGTGAGAGGAAATCTACCCCTAGGAAGGGAAATTCTATCCTGTTACATTTAATTTGGGAAAAAGGTATCTCCTCTCTACTGATGCTTTATCACCAATCCTTGTTTCAATTAAAACCCCACTTTTCCAAAAACATTTGTCATTGGGACGGAAATTGAGGTGAAATGTTCTGAACAGATGTGCAAAGACAGCAAATGTTACAGGGGTGATAACCCCTCCCTATGTTCTCCAAAAAGCTTAAAAATAGATTTTTTTTTGGGATGGAGCTACACTTCATAATGTACCTGTTCAGATTCTACTTAAGAACAAACCTACAGTCCGTGTCTTGTTTGCACCACCTATATACTGCTGTTCAGAGTATATAGGTCTGTAGGTATAGGGTTTTATTTTGGGTGCGGGGTCCCCCTTAATATCCATACAAGACCCAAAGATGCTGGGGGGGGGGTGGGATCACTGTCAGATGCTGGGGGGGGTGGGATCACTGGCAGATGCTGGGGGGTGGTGGGATCACTGGCAGATGCTGGGGGGTGGGTGGGATCACTGGCAGATGCTGGGGGTGGTGGGATCACTTGCAGATGCTGGGGGGTGGGTGGGATCACTGGCAGATGCTGGGGGGTGGTGGGATCACTGGCAGATGCTGGGGGGGATCACTGGCAGATGCTGGGGATTGGGTGGTATCACTGGCAGATGCTGGGGGGGGGGGGGTGGGATCACTGGCAGATGCTGGGGATTGGGTGGGATCTGTGTGACAGTGGTGTTAGGATGGGAGCAGTGCCAGTGCTGTATGGGGGAAGTGGCAGTGCTGGAGGGTGATGGGATCAGTAGCAGCATTGGTGTGGGTTGGGATTTATGTAACTCACTTGCACTCGCTCTCTGTGTCAGCTTAGAACTCTATGCTCCATGTTCTGCATATGCTCCGGCTCCCTTCACATGTCTCCAGGTCACCATCCCCAGATGGGGTTTCCTCAGACTTCTGAGACGTCCCCTGGCTCCTCCCCCTTCACTCTATCTGACTGGTCGGCTGACAAATGTATACAGCTTCTGCCTCCCGATGGCTCTGGGTGAGCGTTCCGCTGTGCAGTTACTGTGGCAGTGATAACAGTGCAGCTATGAACTGCGTGGGTGGAGAGGCTGGGTGAGCGATCCGCTGTGCAGTGATAGTACACTCACCCATCATTGCCTTTGGGTAGCTAGCAGAATAACCTTCTGGCGGTGGGCCCCCCCATAGTGGCGTGATGACAGGGCCCAGTCGCAAGTGCGACTGGTGCGACCCTGGTAATTCCGCCACTGCCCATACCGTCGCACCCAACGGACCACGACATCAAAAGATGTATATGATACCGTACAGGCCTCAGGGTCAATGAAATCATTTACCGAGCCCCCTTTGGGGAGCGATAAATGATGGATCAATCGAAACTTATTCGGTTCTTTTTTGGGGACCACCCCCAACGGGGACACCACTAAATCAGCTAACGGTTTCTCCGCAAATGGCCCCGCCATGCGACCCAAAGCCACCTCCTTGGCCAATTTTTCAGATACCACCGCTGGGTGCTGCAATGCCGATCTCAAATTATTGGCCATAGGGGGAATAACCTTCAGCGCACAAGGAATCTGAAACCCATACTTGAAGCCTTCCCCAATCAATACTGCCGCGGCCCTGTCCAGGTACCTATTTAGAAAAGGCTGCATCCTTTCCCCCATCACCGGAGTCGTCCCTCTTGTTACCAGGCTCTCCGGTACGCTTGCCTTTCTTAAAGCACCTGGCATATGTATGTGCCCCCCCACACCCTGAACACTCATGCTTAAACTTACAGGTGCCTCCAAACTTGCAGGATCCCTCCCACTTCCCACTGGACTGCCAGCACACTCCCCACTTTCTTCCAGCCGGCAATCCCGAGGAGTTACTACCTCCGGCCCCCCCATGAAATGGCTGCACTGGTGTCTTCGCCGATGCCATAAGCCGCATCCAAAGACTAATGTCCTTGTGATCCTATCGAAGCGCGGGACGAACCGCCCTGCTTTGTCGGAACTGCTCTTCATAGCGTAGCCATGCCGTGCCTCTGTAAACCCGATATGCCTCCCCTATGGCATCCATATAACAAAATAACGCTGAACAATGTTCGGAGTTCTTTTCGCCAATTACCCCCACCAAAATGGCAAATGCTTGCAGCCAATTGGCAAACGTCCTGGGAATCAAATGGTATCTCCGCTTCTCCTCGTCATCTTTTTTAGTATCATCCGGCTTAACTCTATCCAGATAAAATTTCTCTAAGGGCAATAAGGAGAAAATCTCCACGTATTCACCCTTCCAAATTTTTTCCCTCGTCTCCTGCTTCAGGTGAGCGCCTAGGGGTCCCCCGAAGCAGACATACACTACGCATTTAGCTGCATCCGCCAACCGCACGATGTCAGCCCTAACCGTCGTCTCCGTAGCCCCTTTTTCTGCCGTACTCACCTTCTGCACCGCCTCACCTGCCCCAGTGGCCCGTGACACCTCCGTGGCTGCTGTGTTCGTCACCCCCCCAGAGGACATTGCCCCAACCCCTCCTGTAATTCCCACATTGCCGTCACCTGCCCCCCGAGGCTGATTGTCCTTGTTCAAAACGACCCACCAACGCCCGCAGACCCTCTAACAACTCCTGTATCTGACCCCCGGACCCACCTGTGGTCCCACTCCCTGCCCGCGGTTGGTCAGTGGCTGCCAACAGCGGCGCTGGAGGCGCAGCCCTCCCCTACCCCCCAGATACAACACTCAGTAAACTTTTTAAGGCAGCTGTAAATGCAATATTATTGCTAGACTTACCGGGCTGACTGGGCGCCCTCCCTACAGCCGCTGTGCCGATCTCCACCGGCGTTCGTGGGCGACTGGGTTCCACCTCCTCCTCCTCCGGTATTTCACCTTCTCACCTGATCGCTTCCTCCTGCTGGGACAAAAACGGCAGTCCCCCTGGGGAGGGACTCCTGGATGTCGAATGCCTCAGTCTGCCCGCAGTCTTAGCCACTGCTAGGGATGAGCCGAACACCCCTGGGTTCGGTTCGCACCAGAACCTTTGAACGGACCGAAAGTTTGCGCAAATTTTCGAACCCTATTCATTATAATGGACGCGAACGTTCGAAAATCAAAATTGCTAATTAAAACGGCCAATATGCATGTTAATGTCATAAAACAGGTTTTGGGACCCGGGTCCTGCCCCAGGGGACATATATCAATGCAAAAAGAACTTTTAAAAACTAACGTTTTTTCAGGAGCAGTCATTTTAACCACTTCAGCCCCGGACCAATTGTCAGCTTAAGGACCAGAGGTCTTTTTTTCAATTTCGCACTGCACTACTTTAACTGGTAATTGTGCGGTCATGCAATTTTGTAACGAAACGAAATTTGCGTCCTTTTCTTCCCACAAATAGAGCTTTCTTTTGATGGTATTTGATTGCCTCTGTGATTTTTATTTTTTTGCGATATAAACGGAAAAAGAGCGAAAATTTTGAAAAAAAAAAGAGATTTTCTACTTTTTGTTATAAAAAAAATCTAATAAACTCAATTTTAGTCAAACATTTGGGCCAAAATGTATTCAGCCACATGTCTTTAGTAAAAAAAATGCCAATAAGCGTATATTTATTGGTTTGCGCAAAAGTTATAGCGTCTACAAACTAGAGTACATTTTCTGGAATTTACACCGCTTTTAATTTATGACTGCCTATTTCATTTCTTGAGGTGCTAAAATGGCAGAGAAGTACAAAACCCCCCCAAATGACCCCATTTTGGAAAGTAGACACCCCAAGCTATTTGCTGAGAGGCATGTTGAGCCCATTGAATATTTTTTTTTTTAGTCCCAAGTGATTGAATAAAGACAAAAATAAAAAATAATTTTTTTTTTCTTCAAAAAGTTGTCACTAAATTATATATTGCTCACACATGCCATAGTTATATGTGGAATTGCACCCCAAAATACATTTTGCTGCTTCTCCTGAGTATGGGGATACCACATGTGTGGGACTTTTTGGGAGCCTAGCCGCGTACGGGGCCCCGAAACCCAAGCACCGCCTTCAGGATTTCTAAGGGTGCAAATTTTTGATTTCACTCCTCACTACCTATCACAGTTTCGAAGGCCATAAAATGCCAAAATAGCACAAAACCCCCCCAAATGACCCCATTTTGGAAAGTAGACACCCCAAGCTATTTGTTGAGAGGCATGGTGAGTATTTTACAGCTCTCATTTGTTTTTGAAAATGAAGAAAGTAAAGAAAAAAATTTTTTTTTTTTTCTTTTTTCAATTTTCAAAACTTTGTGACAAAAAGCGACATCTGCAAAATACTCACAATACCTCTCAGCAAATAGCTTGGGGTGTCTACTTTCCAAAATGGGGTCATTTTGGGGGGTTTTATGCCATCTGGGCATTCCATGGCCTCCGAAACTGTGATTGGCAGTGAGAAGTGAAATAAAAAAATTACTCCCTTAGAAAGCCTGAAGGCGGTGCTTGGTTTTTGGGGTTCCGTACGCAGCTAGGCTCCCAAAAAGTCCCACACATGTGGTATCCCCGTACTCAGGAGAAGCAACAGAATGTATTTTGGGGTGTATTTCCACATATGCCCATGACATGTTTGAGCAATATATCATTTAGTGACAACTTTTTGTAAAAAAAATATATATATTTTTTTTTTTCATTATTCAATCTCTTGGGACAAAAAAAAAAAAATATTTAATGGGCTCAACATTGCTCTCAGCAAATAGCTTGGGGTGTCTACTTTCCAAAATGGGGTCATTTGGGGGGGTTTGAACTGTCCTGGCATTTTATGCACAACATTTAGAAGCCTATGTCACACGTCACCCACTCTTCTAACCACTTGAAGACAAAGCCCTTTCTGACACTTTTTGTTTACATGAAAACATATTTTTTTTTGCAAGAAAATTACGTTGAACCCCCAAACACTATATATATTGTTAAAGCAAAGGCCCTACAGATTAAAATGGTGGGTGTTGCATTTTTTTTTTCCACACAGTATTTGCGCAGCGATTTTTCAAACGCATTTTTTGTGGAAAAAATACACTTTTTTTTATTTTAATGCACTAAAACACACTATATTGCTCAAATTTTTGATGAAATAAAAAATATGATCTTAGGCCGAGTACATGGATACCAAACACGACATGCTTTAAAATTGCGCACAAACACGCAGTGGCGACAAACTACATACATTTTTAAAAGCCTTTAAAAGCCTTTACATGATACCACATTAGATTCACGGAGGAGGTCTACTGCTAAAATTACTGCCCTCGATCTGACCTTCGCGGTGATACCTCACATGCATGCTGCAATTGCTGTTTACATATGACGCCAGACCAACGCTTGTGTACGCCTTTGCGCAAGAGAAGGGGGGGCAGGGGTGCTTTTTTTTTTTTTTTTTAGTTTTTTTTTTATTTATTTAGCTTTTTTATTCTATTTTTAAACTGTTCCTTCCATTTTTTTTCTTTGTTATGATTTTTATTGTTATCTCAGGGAATGTAAATATCCCCTATGATAGCAATAGGCAGTGACAGGTACTCTTTTTTTGAAAAATTGGGGTCTATTAGACCCTAGATCTTTCCTCTGCCCTCAAAGCATCTGACCACACCAAGATTGGTGTGATAAAATGCTTTCCCAATTTCCCAATGGCGCGGTTTATATCCGGGAGGGGGGACATTCCCTCCTACTGCTTGTAAAAGCAGTCTAGAGGCTAATTACCCGCTAGAATTGCTTTTACATGAAAGCCGATCACTGGCTGAAAAGAATGATACCAAGATGATACCTAAACCTGCAGGCATCATTCTGGTATAACCATTCAAAGTCCAGCAACATACTGGACATATATTGTAATCTTTTTCCGCGCTGCAACTGAATGGCGCACCTGAAAACAAAAAAATGCTTAACACTAAAACAACGTAAACAAAATTACATACCTGAAAAGCAAGCATGATAAAACATGATAAAACATAATAAAACATTGCAGAATAGAATGGAGTAAAAAAAGAGCAACAATAGAGAGAGAGAGAGAACAATAAAACGACAACTATTTTTGTTTTTTTTATTTTTTTGAGATTCACAGGTAAAAAAGCTCCTGACTGTTAGCGACTGAATCAAAACGCTACCACAAAAAAAATGTTAGCGATCGCAGGGATCAGGCCTGACTCTGCGAACGCTGCAGTTATGTGTGCTTAGTGTTTTGTAAGTGACAGTGATCGATCGATACTGCACTTGGGTGGGCTGGGCTGGGCGGAGGGGGAAAACGCAGGTGCTAGCAGGTATCTGGGCTGATCCCGCTAACAATGCGTTTTTTTGGAACCCTAAACTGCTGGGACGCTAGTATAGATCTGATCAGATCAGATATTGATCTGTTCAGATACTATACCACTAAGGGAGGTGTATGCTTTGCGCGTGGGTGTTTGCGGTACTGGCACTAACCTGGGGCGACGCAGACCTTATTTGACCCTAAAACCTAATTGATATCACCCGCCGGGCGATCAGGGGGTTAAACCGTTATTGGGTAATAAATGGCGGGTGCCCTGACAGTATAAAAAAACAAGCTAACTAACCAGCGTCACCCGTAACAGTAATACAAAAAAAAACTGGTTACCTAGCGACACTAATGCAGGGATCAGAAAAACGATCGCTTAGTGACACTGGCAAAAGGGGGTGAAAGGGTTAACTAGGGGCAATCAGGGGGTTAAACCTTTATTAGGTAATATATGGGGGTACCTGACGCTATATAAAAACCTGACGGGGAACCTAAATAACGAAATAACTAACTGGCTAACCAGCGTCACCAGTGACAGTTATACGGTGATTACTGGTGAAAGGGTTAACTCTAGGGGCAATCAGGGGGTTAAAACCTTTATTTAGGTTGTAATATGGGGGTACCTGACCTATAAAACTATTTATGAACCTATATAAACATGGCGGTTAAAATAAAAAAAAAATGGTTACCTAGCGACACTAATGCAGCGATCAGAAAAACGATCGCTTAGTGACACTGGCAAAAGGGGGTGAAAGGGTTAACTAGGGGCAATCAGGGGGTTAAACCTTTATTAGGTAATATATGGGGGTACCTGACGCTATATAAAAACCTGACAGGGAACCTAAATAACGAAATAACTAACTGGCTAACCAGCGTCACCAGTGACAGTTATACAGTGATCACTGGTGAAAGGGTTAACTCTAGGGGCAATCAAGGGGTTAAAACCTTTATTTAGGTTGTAATATGGGGGTACCTGACCTATAAAACTATTTATGAACCTATATAAAACATGGCGGTTAAAATAAAAAAAAAATGGTTACCTAGCGACACAATGCAGCGATCAGAAAAACGATCGCTTAGTGACACTGGCAAAAGGGGGTGAAGGGGTTAACTAGGGGCAATCAGGGGGTTAAACCTTTATTAGGGGGGGGTAGGGGGCTACCTAGGACCTAAAACTAACTGCCCTGACAGTTATTACAGTCACACTGACACTAAATGCAGTGATCAGTAAATAAATGATCACTGCAATTAGTGACACTGTGACTGGGTGGGGGGGGGGAGGGGGTGATCTGGGGGGTGATCAGGGGGTGACCGGGGGGTGTTTTGTGTGCCTAACTGTACTGGTGTCAGTGTACTGTTGTGCACTAACCTTAACATGTTCGCCGCTCGGCGTCTCCGGTCACATAGACCGGCGCACCGAGCGTGACATCACTTCCGCCTTCCTGTCTATACAATAGACAGGAAGGGGAAGCTTTTCATTCGCCAGGAGCGATCGCGAGGGGGTGGCCAGAAACCACTGGCCGTCCCCTCGTCCCGGATCGCTCCTGAAGCGATGCCGACCGTCCCCGCCGGCGGAGGGGGGTCCGATCGGACCCCCCAACCGCCTAAAGAATGGCACGTACAGGTACGTGGTTCTGCCTGTACGTGCCATTCTGCCGACGTATATCTACATGGGGCGGTCGGCAAGTGGTTAATGATGCATAAAGTGAAAAAAAAAAAGTGAGATTTTCCTTTAAATATGGTACCTGGGGGGTGTCTAAAGTATGCCTGTGAAGTGGCATGTGTTTCCCGTGTTTAGAACTGTCCCTGCACAAAATGACATTTGTAAAGGAAAAAAAGAAGCCATTTAAAACCACTTGCGGCTTTAAAGAACAGCCCGCAGCAGAGAACAGAGGAAATAGGCGCAGGGCTGGCATGAGTAAAGTGAACATGCCATTTAGGTATGCCCCTTTAAGAGTTAGGATAGGAGGGGTGGAGCTGGCAACAGGAAGAGGAGGGGCAACGGCCAGGGAAGGAGCCATTCCAGCTAGAGAAAAGTTACTGAGCAGATCGTCATGGAGGAGCTCCTCAAAACCATCAAAACGGCGGCAGCTGAAAACGGAGCGGCTTGGTTGAGGACACAGATCGAAAGGGCACTGGAGGGTGAGAGCAGGGGTGCAGGGGAGGTCACACTAGACGGGGGGCGGCAGCGGCGATCTCGGCCGCCGGCCAGATATTCGCCGGAAGGGCGCAGAGCCACGGACGTGCCAGGCAGCAAGAGGGGAAAAAACAGCGCCGAACCGCCGAAAAAGCGGTCAGCCAAGGTAGATGTTTCAGGCACTTCTGGCCCATGTGAGGCTGTGGGGGGGGGGGGCGGGGGGCCCAACAGCACGCGGCGCATGGCGTCCACCACGCGGTCATCTCACGAGGCCTCAGGCCTATCCACACATGTGGAGGGGGGGCGGTCAGGGGCCCAATACAAAACAGGCAGTGCCAGCAGTGCAGCATCAGTGGGGATTGGAAAGGGGGCCAAAACTAAGTCACCAAATACACACAGTTTAAAACACACGGCTAGGGGGAGAAAGCCATCCCAGGCCAACATAACAACAGCAAGGGAAAGGGTCATGGAGGCTAGGAACAGGACAATCGCCTACCCAAACTTCAGCACAGATGCCACTTACTGCGACGAGAGGCATGCTCAGCAGAATGGGGGAAGAGGACATTTACAAGCAGGAGGCGGTCGGCCCAGCTTGAGTTCCAGTGTGCGGGGGGGACATAGCAGAGGATGTCTGCGGCATGGAGGCGATCCGCCTGCCCGTAAGAACATTAAGGGAAAGAAAAAAGCGGAGGCAATGGGGACGAGAAGAAACGAGAGGGAACGCAGTTCATCTGCATCTGAGGCTGAAAACCTTGGAGGGCAGGCTCTTTCAACTGCAGATGAGATGGTGGAGCTGTCGGAGGGCGAGCTGCCTGAATCGGAGGACGAGATCGCAGAAGGACGCACAGCAACGAATGACGCAGGATGTTCGGCTGGTGGAGGATTGTCCATGCAGCCCGGTAAGTCCTGTTTTTGTTCTGGGTCTTGCGGGAGTAAAATGTCTTTGGGGGGGGATGTGGGGGAGGGGGCCAGGAGGCAGGGTGATCGGTTTCAGAGGGGTGGGGGTTTTATGGGCGATTCCGTCCCTGAAACAGGATTTTTGGAGGGGGGATTACAGGGTTTTTTAGCAGGCCTCAAGGAGCTGGTGAGAAGGTTTGCGCAACATGGGCCGGCAGGGGCATGGGTTTCAGCAGGGAGGGTGTTGACTGAGGGGGGCCAAGGAGGAGGGGGAGAGGGTATTACAGTACAAGCGGAGAGAACGGTGTTGGCGAATCCGCCCGCGTTTCCGCCCGGGGGAAGTGAGGCGGGTATCGTGGAAGCAACAGAGGCATCTCAACTCACGCCAGGAGAGGGGGAAACGGGGGGGGGGGGTGACAAAACCAAGAAACAGGACATAGTGCGGTTAGCTGATTCCGCACGCTGTGAGGTTTATGTCTGTTTTGAAGGGCCATTAGGGGCCCATTTGAAACAGGAGGTGAGAGAGAAAATTTGGAGAGGGGAGTATGTGGAGATATTTTCTCTGCTTCCCCTTGAGAAATTCAACTTGGATAGGGTGAAACCCGAGGATAGTAAAAAAGAAGAGGAGGAGAAGAGAAGGCACAGACTAATACCCCGGACTTTCCAGAATTGGCTGCAAGCGTTTGGGGTATTGGCAAGCGTGATAGGCGAAAAGGAGCCGGAACATTGCTCGGCCCTGTTCTGTTATTTGGATGCTATTGGCGAGGCTCACCGGACTTACGGGGGTCTAGCATGGCTGCGGTACGACGAACAGTTTCGGCAGAGAAGGGCAGTGAGACCGGCTTTAAGGTGGGATCACAAAGACATCAGTCTTTGGATGCGCTTGATGTCTTCAGCCAAACCAGCTAGTCAGTTTTTTCAGGGGGGGGGCCGGGGGATCAGGGGCTTCGGGTCAACCGGCCACAAGGAAAAAAGGAGTCTGCTGGCAGTACAACGAGGGAAGTTGTAAATTTGGACATGGATGTAAGTATAAACACGAGTGTTCAGGGTGCGGTGGATCACATCCCTCATCAAGGTGTTTTAAGCAGGGTAAGGGAAAGGCCAGCGATTTTGCGGGAAAGGGGGAGGACGCCAGTGAAGGTGGAAAAAATGCGGCCTTTTCTAGATAGATATCCAGATAAGGCAATGGCTCATCTACTTTTGTTGGGATTTTCTGAAGGTTTCATGATTCCTGCCGTTTTGAACTTAACTCCTCCCATTCCTGAAAATTTGCGGTCCGCTTTAAAACATCATGAAGTAGTGTCCGAAAAATTGAATAAGGAGGTAGCTTTGGGGAGGATGGCGGGCCCCTTCTCCATAAAACCCATGCAGGACCTGGTAGTTTCTCCTTTGGGGGTGGTACCCAAAAAGGAGCACAACAAATTTCGCCTCATTCACCACTTGTCTTACCCACAAGGAGAGTCGGTGAACGACGCTATTGATCCGGAAGTTTGCACTGTATCATATACATCCTTTGATGCCGCAGTACGTTGGGTAAGGAAGTATGGTAGGGGCGCCCTGATGGCAAAGACAGACATTGAAGCGGCTTTTCGTTTGCTGCCTGTTCATCCCGATAGCTTTCATTTATTGGGTTGCAAGTGGCAAGAGGAATATTACGTGGATATGTGTCTGCCAATGGGTTGTTCTATATCGTGCTCATTCTTTGAGTGTTTCAGCACATTTGTGGAATGGGTGGTGAGGGACGTGTCAGGTTTGAATTCGGTGATCCATTATCTGGACGATTTTCTTTGTATGCCGCCCGCATCTAACGTTTGCGCGATGCTCTTAACAACCGTTGAAAGGATTTCAGGGGAATTCGGCATTCCGCTTGCGCCAGACAAGACGGAAGGGCCCACAACAGTGATCAGTTTTCTCGGGATTGTAATCGATTCCATGGCCATGGAATGCAGGTTGCCTGAAGCAAAATTGTTGGCATTACAGGAGGAGGTGAAGGGGATGGTGGGCCGGCACAAGGTTCAGCTGAGGTCATTGCAATCGGTGCTTGGCAAGCTCAATTTTGCGTGCAGAATCATTCCGATGGGCAGGGTTTTTGGGAGAAGATTAGCGGCAAGTACGGGTGGCATTGAGTCGCCCAGACATTATGTGACACTATCACGGGAACATAAGGATGACCTGAGAATGTGGCACATGTTTCTGGACAACTTTAATGGTAGAGCGTTGTGGATGATTGGCCCGGTGAATAATTTCGACCTCGAATTGTTTACAGACGCAGCGGGGTCAGCGGGATATGGGGCCTTTTTCCAGGGGCATTGGAGTGCCGGCCCTTGGCCGGACAGCTGGAACAAAGCAGGGATGCTCAAGAATATGTTGTTGCTTGAGTTGTTTCCGGTGGTATTGGCGGTAGAATTGTGGGGCGAATTCTTCCGGGATCGGAAGGTGCGCTTCCACATCGACAATTTGGGGGTGGTACAGGTGATTAATAAGGTATCTGCGGCGTCACCGCCGGTGATACGTTTGTTGAGACACTTGGTGCTTCGGTGTATGCAGAACATTTTCATTCAGGCAGTACACTTACCAGGAGTGGACAATGTGATTGCTGACGCTCTTTCTCGGTTTCAGTGGGAGAAATTTCGGGAGCTGGTACCAGGGGCAGAGCGTCACGGCGTCCCGTGTCCTTTGGAACTATGGAAGATTGCCCTGGAAGGATAGGTGAGTGGATCAGGCGGTCATTGAGCGAGGGAACATGGAAAACATACAAGAAAATATGGGACGAATGGTTTGCTTTCCATGAACGGGCAGCGGGGGCGGTTAAAGGAGAGACTAGATTGCGATTTATCTATTTTGTCGCCAGACACATGGAACAGGGAGTTTCCGTGTCGAGGCTAGGGAAGGTTATGGCGGCCATGGCATTTTTGTTCAAGCTCGAAGGGGGGAGAGATTGGACAAAAGAGTTTTGGGCACGTCAGGCATTGAAGGGTTATCGCCGGGGGAAGAGGGTCCGGGATGAGAGGCGACCAGTTACGTTCGCACTGTTGGGTAGAATGGTGGACACTTTGCCCGGAGTTTGTAGATCCGGATATGAGGTGGGGCTTTTCCGCACAGCTTTTGTGTTGGCCTTTTTCGGCGCTTTTCGAATAGGGGAGCTGGTGAGTTCCTCCAAGAAAACAAGGGATGGATTAGCGGTGGGGGAGGTTCGGTACATGGAAGATAGACTTGTGATGCGTTTGCGTAGATCTAAAACGGATCAGGAGGGCCGAGGCAAGGATGTGGTGGTGTTCGCTATTCCTGACGCCAAACTCTGCCCCGTTTTAGTTACAAAGGTTTATTTGACACAAAGGCCAGACACAAATGGCCCTCTTTTAGTACATCAGGATGGGGTGGCGCTGTCGCGTTTCCAATTTATTTCTATCTTTCGGAAATCTTTAGTCATCCTGGGTCTGGGGGATCAGAAATTTTCCACGCATTCATTTAGAATTGGTGCGGCAACGGAAGCAGTTAGGTGGGGCCTAACGGAAGAAGCTGTAAAACGGATTGGGAGATGGGAATCGAGGCGATTCCGGTCGTATGTCAGACTTGATTTAGTTATTTGACGTTTACTGAGTGGTGTGCGTTTAGGTGCCGGCATGGTTTCGTGTGGTACATTGTGATGAGT
>CM053033.1:180705872-180729149 GCA_028564925.1 Lithobates sylvaticus | reverse complement strand
AATATTCCCGCAGTGCAGTCATCCACCATATTCCTTACATCACTTATAAGGAATATTAACAAACGGGCCCATATCTCCAATGGGTCCCGCATCAACTTCTCTGTGGGGAGGGGGTTTCTTCTCTATACCTACGTCAGCCAACATCCGCCACAGCAAACAAGGTTAAAACCTTAACCTTGAGCGCACCTCCACACCCTAAGTGCTCTTTCAATTCCGTCCTGTATACCCATGGTCCACATATCAGTGCCCACTGGGTTCAGATGAACCCCGTCAGCCCTCAAATATCGCCACGTCTCAATCTCTAGCTCTCTGTGTCTGATCGCTAAGCCACCGTTTTTAATGAAAAACCTGC
Organism: Lithobates sylvaticus; assembly: GCA_028564925.1. NCBI lineage: Eukaryota > Metazoa > Chordata > Amphibia > Anura > Ranidae > Lithobates > Lithobates sylvaticus. The sequence goes on along the minus strand of CM053033.1, from coordinate 180,728,797 downwards.
TCACCTCCTGATTAATCTTTCTTCTGGCCTTGTTAACCAGTTCCACTGACCTCGCTAGCCGCCATGAAGACCTGGCTATCATGTCCGACCATACAAGGACAGTTTTTGGGAATGCCGCCTGTAGTAGGCAGAAGTCATGCTTGATGTCCCTGGTAATGTCTAGTTTTGTCCTCAAAACCAAATCACTCCCCCCCACATGAATCACCAAAACCTCGGGCGGCCTGTCCCGTTGTGCAAATTTGTGCGCCTCCGGGACCAGACGGCTCCAAAGCATCCCAGGAAACCCCAGCCATTTAATGTACGCCTCCCCCCTGGAAAAACCTAGCTGTCTCCCGTCTGGCCTGGCATCCCCCCTCCTGGCACCCCAGCAAACATAGGAATGTCCCATGATCCACACGAGACTCGGCGAGGTATCTGAAAAGAAAACAATAAGAAAATTCCGGTGAAAACTCATCACAATGTACCACACGAAACCATGCCGGCACCTAAACGCACACCACTCAGTAAACGTCAAATAACTAAATCAAGTCTGACATACGACCGGAATCGCCTCGATTCCCATCTCCCAATCCGTTTTACAGCTTCTTCCGTTAGGCCCCACCTAACTGCTTCCGTTGCCGCACCAATTCTAAATGAATGCGTGGAAAATTTCTGATCCCCCAGACCCAGGATGACTAAAGATTTCCGAAAGATAGAAATAAATTGGAAACGCGACAGCGCCACCCCATCCTGATGTACTAAAAGAGGGCCATCCCCCGCTGGCCTTTGTGTCAAATAAACCTTTGTAACTAAAACGGGGCAGAGTTTGGCGTCAGGAATAGCGAACACCACCACATCCTTGCCTCGGCCCTCCTGATCCGTTTTAGATCTACGCAAACGCATCACAAGTCTATCTTCCATGTACCGAACCTCCCCCACCGCTAATCCATCCCTTGTTTTCTTGGAGGAACTCACCAGCTCCCCTATTCGAAAAGCGCCGAAAAAGGCCAACACAAAAGCTGTGCGGAAAAGCCCCACCTCATATCCGGATCTACAAACTCCGGGCAAAGTGTCCACCATTCTACCCAACAGTGCGAACGTAACTGGTCGCCTCTCATCCCGGACCCTCTTCCCCCGGCGATAACCCTTCAATGCCTGACGTGCCCAAAACTCTTTTGTCCAATCTCTCCCCCCTTCGAGCTTGAACAAAAATGCCATGGCCGCCATAACCTTCCCTAGCCTCGACACGGAAACTCCCTGTTCCATGTGTCTGGCGACAAAATAGATAAATCGCAATCTAGTCTCTCCTTTAACCGCCCCCGCTGCCCGTTCATGGAAAGCAAACCATTCGTCCCATATTTTCTTGTATGTTTTCCATGTTCCCTCGCTCAATGACCGCCTGATCCACTCACCTATCCTTCCAGGGCAATCTTCCATAGTTCCAAAGGACACGGGACGCCGTGACGCTCTGCCCCTGGTACCAGCTCCCGAAATTTCTCCCACTGAAACCGAGAAAGAGCGTCAGCAATCACATTGTCCACTCCTGGTAAGTGTACTGCCTGAATGAAAATGTTCATCTGCATACACCGAAGCACCAAGTGTCTCAACAAACGTATCACCGGCGGTGACGCCGCAGATACCTTATTAATCACCTGTACCACCCCCAAATTGTCGATGTGGAAGCGCACCTTCCGATCCCGGAAGAATTCGCCCCACAATTCTACCGCCAATACCACCGGAAACAACTCAAGCAACAACATATTCTTGAGCATCCCTGCTTTGTTCCAGCTGTCCGGCCAAGGGCCGGCACTCCAATGCCCCTGGAAAAAGGCCCCATATCCCGCTGACCCCGCTGCGTCTGTAAACAATTCGAGGTCGAAATTATTCACCGGGCCAATCATCCACAACGCTCTACCATTAAAGTTGTCCAGAAACATGTGCCACATTCTCAGGTCATCCTTATGTTCCCGTGATAGTGTCACATAATGTCTGGGCGACTCAATGCCACCCGTACTTGCCGCTAATCTTCTCCCAAAAACCCTGCCCATCGGAATGATTCTGCACGCAAAATTGAGCTTGCCAAGCACCGATTGCAATGCCCTCAGCTGAACCTTGCGCCGGCCCACCATCCCCTTCACCTCCTCCTGTAATGCCAACAATTTTGCTTCAGGCAACCTGCATTCCATGGCCATGGAATCGATTACAATCCCGAGAAAACTGATCACTGTTGTGGGCCCTTCCGTCTTGTCTGGCGCAAGCGGAATGCCGAATTCCCCTGAAATCCTTTCAACGGTTGTTAAGAGCATCGCGCAAACGTTAGATGCGGGCGGCCCTATACAAAGAAAATCGTCCAGATAATGGATCACCGAATTCAAACCTGACACGTCCCTCACCACCCATTCCACAAATGTGCTGAAACACTCAAAGAATGAGCACGATATAGAACAACCCATTGGCAGACACATATCCACGTAATATTCCTCTTGCCACTTGCAACCCAATAAATGAAAGCTATCGGGATGAACAGGCAGCAAACGAAAAGCCGCTTCAATGTCTGTCTTTGCCATCAGGGCGCCCCTACCATACTTCCTTACCCAACGTACTGCGGCATCAAAGGATGTATATGATACAGTGCAAACTTCCGGATCAATAGCGTCGTTCACCGACTCTCCTTGTGGGTAAGACAAGTGGTGAATGAGGCGAAATTTGTTGTGCTCCTTTTTGGGTACCACCCCCAAAGGAGAAACTACCAGGTCCTGCATGGGTTTTATGGAGAAGGGGCCCGCCATCCTCCCCAAAGCTACCTCCTTATTCAATTTTTCGGACACTACTTCATGATGTTTTAAAGCGGACCGCAAATTTTCAGGAATGGGAGGAGTTAAGTTCAAAACGGCAGGAATCATGAAACCTTCAGAAAATCCCAACAAAAGTAGATGAGCCATTGCCTTATCTGGATATCTATCTAGAAAAGGCCGCATTTTTTCCACCTTCACTGGCGTCCTCCCCCTTTCCCGCAAAATCGCTGGCCTTTCCCTTACCCTGCTTAAAACACCTTGATGAGGGATGTGATCCACCGCACCCTGAACACTCGTGTTTATACTTACATCCATGTCCAAATTTACAACTTCCCTCGTTGTACTGCCAGCAGACTCCTTTTTTCCTTGTGGCCGGTTGACCCGAAGCCCCTGATCCCCCGGCCCCCCCCTGAAAAAACTGACTATGTGGTTTGGCTGAAGACATCAAGCGCATCCAAAGACTGATACCTTAAAGCCGGTCTCACTGCCCTTCTCTGCCGAAACTGTTCGTCGTACCGCAGCCATGCTAGACCCCCGTAAGTCCGGTGAGCCTCGCCAATAGCATCCAAATAACAGAACAGGGCCGAGCAATGTTCCGGCTCCTTTTCGCCTATCACGCTTGCCAATACCCCAAACGCTTGCAGCCAATTCTGGAAAGTCCGGGGTATTAGTCTGTACCTTCTCTTCTCCTCCTCTTCTTTTTTACTATCCTCGGGTTTCACCCTATCCAAGTTGAATTTCTCAAGGGGAAGCAGAGAAAATATCTCCACATACTCCCCTCTCCAAATTTTCTCTCTCACCTCCTGTTTCAAATGGGCCCCTAATGGCCCTTCAAAACAGACATAAACCTCACAGCGTGCGGAATCAGCTAACCGCACTATGTCCTGTTTCTTGGTTTTGTCACCCCCCCCCCCGTTTCCCCCTCTCCTGGCGTGAGTTGAGATGCCTCTGTTGCTTCCACGATACCCGCCTCACTCCCCCCGGGCGGAAACGCGGGCGGATTCGCCAACACCGTTCTCTCCGCTTGTACTGTAATACCCTCTCCCCCTCCTCCTTGGCCCCCCTCAGTCAACACCCTCCCTGCTGAAACCCATGCCCCTGCCGGCCCATGTTGCGCAGGTGTAGGCTCAAACCTTCCCACCAGCTCCTTGAGGCCTGCTAAAAAACCCTGTAATCCCCCCTCCAAAAATCCTGTTTCAGGGACGGAATCGCCCATAAAACCCCCACCCCTCTGAAACCGATCACCCTGCCTCCTGGCCCCCTCCCCCACATCCCCCCCAAAGACATTTTACTCCCGCAAGACCCAGAACAAAAACAGGACTTACCGGGCTGCATGGACAATCCTCCACCAGCCGAACATCCTGCGTCATTCGTTGCTGTGCGTCCTTCTGCGATCTCGTCCTCCGATTCAGGCAGCTCGCCCTCCGACAGCTCCACCATCTCATCTGCAGTTGAAAGAGCCTGCCCTCCAAGGTTTTCAGCCTCAGATGCAGACGAACTGCGTTCCCTCTCGTTTCTTCTCGTCCCCATTGCCTCCGCTTTTTTCTTTCCCTTAATGTTCTTACGGGCAGGCGGATCGCCTCCATGCCGCAGACATCCTCTGCTATGTCCCCCCGCACACTGGAACTCAAGCTGGGCCGACCGCCTCCTGCTTGTAAATGTCCTCTTCCCCCATTCTGCTGAGCATGCGTCTCGTCGCAGTAAGTGGCATCTGTGCTGAAGTTTGGGTAGGCGATTGTCCTGTTCCTAGCCTCCATGACCCTTTCCCTTGCTGTTGTTATGTTGGCCTGGGATGGCTTTCTCCCCCTAGCCGTGTGTTTTAAACTGTGTGTATTTGGTGACTTAGTTTTGGCCCCCTTTGCAATCCACACTGATGCTGCACTGCTGGCACTGCCTGTTTTGTATTGGGCCCCTGACCGCCCCCCCTCCACATGTGTGGATAGGCCTGAGGCCTCGTGAGATGACCGCGTGGTGGACGCCATGCGCCGCGTGCTGTTGGGCCCCCCCCCACAGCCTCACATGGGCCAGAAGTGCCTGAAACATCTACCTTGGCTGACCGCTTTTTCGGCGGTTCGGCGCTGTTTTTTCCCCTCTTGCTGCCTGGCACGTCCGTGGCTCTGCGCCCTTCCGGCGAATATCTGGCCGGCGGCCGAGATCGCCGCTGCCGCCCCCCGTCTAGTGTGACCTCCCCTGCACCCCTGCTCTCACCCTCCAGTGCCCTTTCGATCTGTGTCCTCAACCAAGCCGCTCCGTTTTCAGCTGCCGCCGTTTTGATGGTTTTGAGGAGCTCCTCCATGACGATCTGCTCAGTAACTTTTCTCTAGCTGGAATGGCTCCTTCCCTGGCCGTTGCCCCTCCTCTTCCTGTTGCCAGCTCCACCCCTCCTATCCTAACTCTTAAAGGGGCATACCTAAATGGCATGTTCACTTTACTCATGCCAGCCCTGCGCCTATTTCCTCTGTTCTCTGCTGCGGGCTGTTCTTCCTCATTGGATTACCTTTACATAGACTATCCCCCCTTCAGTCCATAATGAATGCTGCTGCAAGACTTATCCACCTTACCAACCATTCAGCGTCCTCCACCCCTCTCTGCCAATCCCTCCACTGGCTTCCACTCACACAACGAATAAAATTCAAAGTACTAACAATAGTTTACAAAGCCATCCATAACTCTGCCCCCAGCTACATCACTAACCTAGTACCAAAATACCAACCAAGCCGCTCTCTTCGGTCCTCCCAAGACCTCCTGCTCTCTAGCTCCCTTGTCACCTCCTCCCATGCTCGCCTCCAGGATTTCTCCAGAGTTTCTCCCATCCTTTGGAACTCTCTACCCCAATCTGTCCGACTGTCCCCTAATCTATCCATCTTTAGACGATCCCTGAAAACCTTTCTCTTTAAAGAAGCCTATCCTGCTTCTAACTAACACTGTTTTACTTTTTCCATCAACTCATCCCCCACAGCTATTACCTCTTGTATCAATTGACCCTTTCTTTTTAGATTGTAAGCTCTAGCGAGCAGGGCCCTCTGATTCCTCTTGTACCAAATTGTTATGTAATTGTAATGTCTGCCTTTATTTTGTTAAGCGCTGCGCAAACTGTTGGCGCTATATAAATCCTGTATAATAATAATAATAATAATCAGTGCATTTTTATAGCACTGATCGCTGTATAAATGTCAGTGGTCCCAAAAATGTGTCAAAAGTGGCAGTACCGCTAAAAATCGCAGATGACTAGTAAAAAAATAAATAATAATAATAAAAATGCCATAAATCTTTCCCAGAGTTTGTAGACGCTATAACATTTGCGCAAACCAATCATTATACGCTTATTGCAATTTTTTTTCCAAAAATATGTAGAAGAATACATATCGGCCTAAACTGATCAAGAAATTTTTTTTTATTATTATTTATTTGGGGATATTTATTATAGCAAAAAGTAAAAAATATTGTTTTTCACTCTTTTTTGTTTATACCGCAAAAAATAAAAAGCACAAAGGTGATCAAGTACCACCAAAAGAAATCTCTATTTGTGGGAAAAGAAGGATGCAAATTTTGTTTGGGTACAGCGTTGAACGACCGCGCAATTGTCAGTTAAAGCGACACAGTGCCAAATTGTAAAAAGTGCTCTGGTCAGGAAGGGGGTAAAACCTTCCGGGGCTGAAGTGGTTAAACAGATGCGCTAAGTGCATAAACAAATTAACACAATTTAACTGGTGCAAAAATCATAAAATCTTTCACTACATAAATAAACTGGGAATTTGTTTTTTATTTTAATTTTTACGTTTTACACTAGTAGAGAAGTTTTACAATAAAGCTAAAAGTTATGACATTTTTCTTCTTGGTTTTTGGTATATTTTTAGTGAACGCTTACTAAAAATATACAGAAAACCAAGAAGAGAAATGTCAAATATTTTAGCTTTATTTCGATTTCCTGTATGTGTCCTCTGATAATGAAATGGTAGAATGTCATTGGAGGTTGGTGTCATGTGATCGGACTGAGGCCCTGACAGGAAGACCCCAGGTGTCATTGTTGTAATAAGCGAAGTGACCACTAGATGGCAGTGCAGCCGCCCGTTCCGAAATGTAAACATAGATAGTGAAAGTACAGAGTCCAATGTGTGTCCATCGAGTCCCCGGACTGTGATCCCTCCGACACCATGTCCGCTCTACTGATGGGGGACCCCCTCACCCCAAAGAAGGCCCCGACCGGGGAGGAGGAGGAGGAGTTCAGCTTCCTGCTGGTGGATGAGGAGGAGAACCTGCAGGTATGTGGGCGGTGTGTGATCTGTATACACAATCATTGTTGGGTGTAGTACATCGGGTGTACTTATTGTGTTTATTAAGGAGTGAGAAGTGTGCTGTGCTGACACTTTAGGAGTGATGATGTCAGTGTGTGATCACAATGGAGGATGATCACCACCATTGTGTCATCTCATCCAACACGTGACCTCCCTGGAATCATAACAATACAATGCATGGCGGAGACCTGCACTCACTTCCTGCACTAATCAAACTGACAAAAATGTTTTTTTTTTCCCTGGAAATAAAAGATCAGAGGATAGAAGGATTGACTCCAGGAAAAGGAGAATCCTGCCTTGTTGTGGGGCATGTGTACACCCCTGACCAGCCGCGTTTGCAGCTCAACCGCCTGGTTTTACCATCCCCCATCTGCTAGTCAATGCAAACCCTTACTTACCCAGTCTTGGCCCCCCACCCAAGCTCAGGCTGGGAATTGTCCCTTTTAAAGCGGAGTTCCGCTTAAAAGAAAACATTAAAAGTCAGCAGCTACAATTACTGCATTTGCTGACTTTTAATAATCGGACACTTACCTGTCCCAGGATCCAGCGATGCGGGGGATCAAAGCCCCGCTCGTCTCCCCCTCCGGCATTGTAAGTGTGGGCGCCCGACTGCGGCTTCACAGCTGGGCACGCACTGTGCATGCACGACCCGTGCCTGGCCAGGCAAACATCTGGGACCTGTGATGTGTCCCAGATAATTGCTGAGATTGACGGAGAGAGGTGATCTCCCTTCCGGTGCCGCGGTGCACCGGGAGGAAGTGGGAGCTGGGATCGCCGCCCCCCCCCCCCCCCCCCAAAAAAATACATGCCAAATGTGGCATGTCAGGGGGGTCACCTCCCTTAAAGCGGAAGTTCCATTTTTGGGTGGAACTCTGCTTTAACCACTTCAGCCCCGGACCAATTGTCAGCCAAAGGACCAAGCCCCTTTTTGCGATTCGGCACTGCGTCGATTTAACTGACAATTGCGCGGTCGTGCGACGTGGCTCCAAAACAAAATTGGCGTCCTTTTTTTCCCACAAATAGAGCTTTCTTTTGGTGGTATTTGATCGCCCCTGCGGTTTTTATTTTTTGCGCTATAAAAAATAGAGCGACAATTTTGAAAAAAATGCAATATTTTTAACTTTTTGCTATAAGAAATATCCCCAAAAAATATATAAAATTTTTTTTTTTTTTCTCAGTTTAGGCCGATACGTATTCTTCGACATATTTTTGGTTAAAAAAAATCGCAATTAGCGATTATTGATTGGTTTGCGCGAAAGTTATAGCGTTTACAAAATAGGGGATAGTTTTATAGCATTTTTATTAATATTTTTTTTTTACTAGTAATGGCGGCGATCAGCGAGTTTCATTGTGACTGCGACATTATGGCGGACACATGGGACATTTTTGACACATTTTTGGGACCATTGTCATTTATACAGCAATCAATGCTATTTAAATGCATTGGTTCCTGTATAAATGACAGTTGTAGTGAAGGGGTTAACCACTAGGGGGAGGGGAGGGGTTATGGGCTGTGACGTGTGTGTTTTTTTTTTACATTAGGGGGCGGGGCTGACGTCTGACGTCATTGATCGGCTTTCCCGATGACAGGGAACAGCCGATCAATGACAGGCAGAGTAGGAAGCGCGGGGAGAGGTTTGTTTACACATACCTCTCCCCGTTCTTCAGCTCCGTAACCTGATCGCGGGACACCAGCGATCGGGTCCGCTGGTCCCGCGGCTGGGGTCACGGAGCTCCCGACCGGGTCGCGAGCGCGCGCGATCCACAGGCAGGCACATGCACGATCACGTACAGGTACGTGATTTTGCCTGCCCGTGCCATTTTGCCGACGTATATCGGCGTTAGGCGGTCGGGAAGCGGTTAAAGTAGAATTTCTCTAGTCATCTTCCAGGACGGCACACTGACGGCACACCTGAGAGGATGACTGGTCACACCTGGCAGGAAACACAATTAACAAAGTTTAAAAAGCCCCACCCCTCCCTCTGACCCTCAGTTATTGATTGTGTTTCCCACACGCTGATGGCTGCGAAACCGTTTGTTATTTTTTCTAAGACCTCAGGTCTGGGACCATGGTCGCCCCCTTAATGAACAAACCCAGAGCAGTCAGTGGTGCCTGTGGGGTTCTCTGTTCAAGCATTTTTCAAATGCCATTAAATTAAGGGGTTTTCCCTCTGCTCTCCCTAGAAAGCTGAATGGGAGAGGCTGGGGCACTAGGACAGGTGAGTTGTCCATAACCCCAGGGGCCACCTAACCTTCCCTCTTTTCCTCCCCTCATACCTGACAGTGGTGGACGGTTGGGGGGGGGGGCGCTGATACACCCCACGTCGGCCGGAAGCTGGGCTCCAATGGCCGAACGTTTTCTTCCCCTTAGGGGGCCGTGCCATCCTTAGGGATAGACCGCGGCGCAGAGCGGCGTCTGTAGCCGCTAGTGCGCATGTCCGGAAGCCGCCGGGCGCCGGTGTGACGTCATATCCGGCGCGCCGGGGCTTCAACAAAATGGCGGCGAGCGCGGCGGTCAGAGCACGAGGCGGCTGTTTGGAAAGAGGGGGCCCGAGGTCCACAGCCTTCACAGACGATCCATCTACCGGTGTAGAGGCAGAGGATGGAAGGCGGACCAGAGCTCGCGGCATCAGAGGTCGCCACAGGGGGTGAGTGACTCGGCTGGAGCGAGGGGGGGCAGACATTTGGGGTGGCCCTATTGTCCTTGTCCCCCACACTGTGTGTGTATGTGATGTGGCTAATGGGGTGTCCCTTTCTTACAGAGACCGAATGCCCTGCTCAGGAGAGAGCCAGTAGGTCTGGGAAAGCCACATCCAAAACTAAACGCTGTGGGTCTTGTAGCTCTAAACTCCCACAGGACCACAGCAAGCCTTTTTGTTACAAATGTATTTACAAATTGGCAGGCAAAGAGACAGCAGAAGTTGCGAAGGAATGCAGGGCACTTCAGGTTGAGATGCTAGCTACCCTTCAGTCTTTTAAAGCCGTACTTGATCAGCGTCAGGGGGATGCCAGATCAGTAAGGGAAAGCTCTCCCTCACAGGAAGATAGATCTACCTTTACAGGAGGGTCTCAGGAACCTGCCCCATACTATTCAGAGGAGGAGGTTTGCAGCTCTGACCTGAGTTCCCAGGAGGGGGAGGACTCAGATCAGGATAGCCATGTAGAGACCAGATCTGGGGGACACCTCTTTTCAGCAGAGGATATGGAGGGTCTCCTCAGGGCAGTATATGTGTCAGAGGACATTCAGTTACCTTCCGCCCAAGTGTCAGCTCAGGATAAGGTCTATAGAGGTTTGGGTAAGCCACAGGCCAGATCCTTCCCAGTTCACCAGTCCCTGAAAGATATTATCTTGAGGGAATGGAAGGAACCTGAGCGTAAACTCCTCAGACTTAAAACTTGGAAACGGAGATGTCCTTTTAAGGAGGAGGAGGAAGAAAAATTTTTCAAAGTCCCACGTTTAGATGCGTCCTTGGCGCAGGTTTCTAAACGGTCGGACTTATCTTTTGAGGACGCGGGTAACATTCAGGATCAGATGGATAAAAAATCTGAGATCCTGTTGCGTAGAGCTTGGGAAGCGAATGCATCGGCCATGAGCCCTGCATTAGCTTCAGCTTGTGTAGCCAGGAACGCGAACGCATGGCTCAACAAGCTGATGGACCATCTCACACGTAAGAAGGAATCCAGGGAGGTAGTAGAATCCCTGGAAGTGGTGGGGAGAGCTATCGCCTTTTTGGCGGACGCGGCAGTAGAGACAGTAAGGACGACTGCTAAGTCAGCGGCATTACTGAACTCAGCCAGGAGGGCCCTTTGGGTTAAGACTTGGGACGGAGACTTCACTTCTAAGTCCCGACTCTGTGGTATTCCCTTTGAGGGCTCCCTACTCTTTGGTTCGGGTCTGGAACAGGTCCTTTCCCGATCCACAGAAAAAGGTAAGAAATTTCCCTCCAAACCCAAGAAGGAAAAAGGGAGGAAATTTTTTCGTGGCCCCCCTGCAAAAGGCCAGTTCAAGGGCAAAGGGGGACAAAGGAAGAAATGGGGGATCGGAAAGGGCAAAGAAAAAGGTGGAATCCTTTTTTCTGGGTCCGGACCGTCCAGCAAGGATTCTAAATGACGCCATAAAAGTGGGCGCAAGGCTCTCGTATTTCCTTCCCCAATGGGAGAAGATCTCAGAGAGCCCTTATATTTTAGACCTAATAAAACTAGGTTACAAGCTGGAATTTCGGTCACTCCCACCTCAAAATTTTTTGGTTACTTACCTTCCCAAAGATTCTCTGAAGGCAAGGGGCTTGCTAGACAGCGTTCGCATGCTCGCAGAACAGGAAGTGATTATCCCGGTCCCAGTGACTCAGAGGGCTTTCGGTTTTTATTCCCACATTTTTGTGGTCCCGAAGCCATCGGGCAAGTTTCGGTTGATTATCAATCTACGGAAACTGAACCACTACCTGTTGTACAAGCGATTCAGAAGGGAGAGCATCTACACGGTCAGAAAACACCTCCAGAAGGGAGTTTTCATGATCACATTAGATCTCAAAGATGCTTACCTGCATGTACCCATTGCCCCGGATCATCAGAAGTACTTGCGTTTCGCAGTACGGACAGAACAGGGGGTGCAGCATTGGCAGTTCAGGGCACTTCCCTTCGGCCTTGCGGCCAGTCCAAGGATTTTTACCAAAGTCCTGGCAGAGGTAGTATCCTTTCTACACCTTCAGGGGGTAGCTCTGATACCATACCTCGACGATCTGTTGATCTACAGTCCATCCAGAGACCAGCTCCTGAGAGATCGAGAGCTGGTCTTGTCGACCCTGGATTCCCTAGGTTGGATGGTGAGTCAGGAGAAATCCTCCCTGGATCCCTCACAGTCAAAGGTATACTTGGGGTATCAGTTGGACTCAGTAGCCCAGAAAGTGTTTCTTCCTCCCGAAAAGGTCGAAAAAATTCGGGGCGCAGTGACAGTGTGTCTCGAAGCCCCGGAGGTATCTTTGAGAAACATCATGAGGGTGTTGGGCCTGATGGCCTCTTGCATCCCGGCAGTTCCCTGGGCTCAGCTCCACTCACGAGTCCTCCAGGGCTTCCTTCTCTCCTCTTGGGGCGGGAGAAGAGAAACCCTGGAGGAGAAAGTTCCTCTGTTAGAGGAGGTAAGAAGCTCCCTAGTTTGGTGGCTCGATCCCGTCAACCTATCGGGAGGTCGGACGTGGACACAGCTAGACCCAATAGGCATTACAACAGACGCAAGTGCCTGGGGTTGGGGGGCTCATTTAGGAGACCGCTACGCCCAGGGTCCCTGGGATCAGAGTCAGAGCAGAGCTTCCTCAAACTTCAGGGAGCTTCTGGCAGTCGGGAAGGCATTAAGTGTCTTCCGGGACTTGATCCAAGGAAGGGAAGTCCAAATTTTCTCGGACAACCGGGTGGCAGTATCCTATTTGAACCGTCAAGGGGGAACAAGGTCAGTCAGTCTAAGGGCACTGACCCAAGATTTCCTGGGAGAAGCAGAGAAAAACATTCTCTCAATCTCTGCGGTCCACATAAAGGGATCCCTCAATATACAAGCAGACTTCCTCAGCAGACAGCCCATTCTTCAGGGAGAATGGGAGTTGAACGAAGAAGTTTTCGCTCTGGTAAGACGTCATTTCGGAGTACCAGAGATAGATTTATTCGCTTGTCAAAGGAACGCAAAGGTGCGGAGATTCTTTTCTCTCACGAGAGAACAGAGATCCTCAGGAGTAGACGCTCTCGCTCAGAATTGGGACTTCAGCCTGGCATATGCCTTTCCTCCCCTGGTACTCATCCCACGAGTGCTTCAAAAGCTGTCACAGTCGGATGGAGACCTTATCCTGATTGCACCCTGGTGGCCGAAGCGGGTCTGGTTCCCCACCATGTGGAGGTGGTCAGTCGTGCCTCCGCTGCATCTCCCGGTCAGGCGGGATTTTCTCTGCCAGGGCCCAGTGCTGCATCCCAACCCGGGGTTTCTGTCCCTGACGGCCTGGCTCTTGAGAGGGAGATCCTCAGGAACAGGGGATGCTCGGAGAAGGTAATTGACACTCTTCTCCTTAGCAGGAAGAAGGTTACCAGACAGATTTATGCAAAGGTCTGGAAGATCTTCTCTAGATGGGCTCAAGCAAATCAGAGAACTATCCAGACGATTCCAACCGTGCTGGATTTTCTCCAGGAAGGGGTAGACCAAGGGTTAGCGGTCAGTACCCTTAGGGTCCAGGTAGCAGCCCTGTCAGTGTTCTTTGACACAAGGTTAGCTCAAGACCCTCTTGTTAAGAGATTCTTGCTAGCCAGGGAAAGGTTAACCCCGGTAAGGACAGTTAGTTTCCCGCCGTGGGATTTGTCCCTGGTTCTGGACGCCCTGACGAAAGGGCCATTTGAGCCGTTGGATCAAATTTCATTTAAATTTCTTTCCCTTAAAATGGCCTTTCTTCTAGCCATTACCACAGCTAGAAGAGTAGGCGACCTACAGGCCCTGACAATAAAAGAGCCTTTTTTGTTGATCCTAGAGGACAGGGTAATCCTTAGACAGGATCCTCTTTATTTACCAAAAGTGACCTCGGGGTTCCACAGGTCACAAGAGATTATTCTTCCATCATTCTGCCAGAATCCGAAGAATGAGAAGGAAGAAAGATTGCACCTTTTAGATGTTAGACGCTGTCTTTTAGTCTATCTAGAAAGGGCAAGGGAGTTTAGGAGATCAAATCATCTTCTAGTTACTTTTGGGGGCCAAAGAAAGGGTCTTCAGGCCTCAAAACCTACGATAGCCAGGTGGATTAAGCAGGCAATAGTTTTAGCCTATAAACACTCGGATAAACCGGTTCCATCCCACCTTAAGGCTCATTCAACCAGATCTCTGGCGACCTCCTGGGCAGAAAGGGCAGGTGCTTCCATAGATCAGATCTGCAAGGCAGCAACATGGACGAGCCATAATACCTTCCTGAGGCATTACAGAGTGGAGCTGTTGTCCCCTCAGGACTTGGCTTTTGGCAGGAAGGTCCTACAGGCGGTGGTCCCACCCTAAGGTAGGCCTTAACTTCTTGCTCATCGTCTCAGGTGTGCCGTCCTGGAAGATGACTAGAGAAAAATACCAGTTACACTTACCGGTAACGGATTTTCTAGGAAATCTTCCAGGACGGCAGGCCTACTTCCCTACCCTTAAATGTTGGTGATGTTTTATTCTTCACAGAATGTACCCTCTGACACTGGTGTGGGTGTTTACTTTGTCATAACTGAGGGTCAGAGGGAGGGGTGGGGCTTTTTAAACTTTGTTAATTGTGTTTCCTGCCAGGTGTGACCAGTCATCCTCTCAGGTGTGCCGTCCTGGAAGATTTCCTAGAAAATCCGTTACCGGTAAGTGTAACTGGTATTTTTTTTTAAAAGCACTAAACTTATTCTCCCTGGAGAAGAGACATTTGAGAGGAGATATGATGGCGTTATACAAATATCTCAACGGTGATCCCAGCATAAGTATGAAACTTTTCAGTCCCAGGGAGGGTAAGAGGACACAGGGCTACGCAATGAGACTGGAAGAGAAGCGGTTTAACCATAACAAACTGGATGAACTTTTGTCTTTATTCAACCTTACCAACTATGTAACTATGGAAGGGCAGTGCATGGAAGACAAAACCAGAGAAAATTCCCAGCTCAACTCACCAACCAGTCTGCTTACCAACCAAATTAACCTGTCTAACTGTATGCGTTAAAAACAAGGGTTTAGTTAGCACACATTTGAAAACGCATGCGTAAGCTGCAGGGCCCCTTCACGGCACCCTGTATTACCTGCAGTCCTAACCCTTGTAAATTTATGAGATATATGTGCTCTGCATTTGTGCTGAAAGTGCCTCCCAGCATGGAGACCAAGCTGTCATTGACCGCTCCTGGCCTCATACTAATAAGATTGAGCTGAGAGGACTGGCTCTCGATCACGTGATGGCTGGAATGGCCTAAAACCCACCCCTGTTTGTCCTCTGAATGGAGAAAAAATACATTGTATTTTTTTATCCTAGTTAGAGAAGAGTATGAACAAAAAAATAAATGTATCAAATAAATAACTAAATAAAAAAATACAGATAAAGAGGCAAGACAGAGACGCCACTACCCACCCCACTGCAAATAGGAAGCCGCTCACACAGAATCCGAGCAGAACTGGGAAGACAATGGCTATCACTGATTAGATGTCACCTTAAATGTTCACTGGACAAATGGAATTTTTTATAAATAGCCCCCACCCATAATGTTTAACATGTAGACTTTTAGGTGTTAAAGAGAAAAAAAAAATTAAAAAGTCAGCAGCTACAAATACTGCAGCTGCTGACTTTTAATAATCGGACACTTACCTGTCCTGGGGTCCAGCGATGCAGGGGAACGAGACCCCCCCCCCTCATTCCCCGCTCCGCTCCCGGCGCCGGCATTCTTAATGTGGGCACCAGGCTGTGGCTTCACAGCCGGGCACCCACTGCGCATGCGCGAGCGGCACCGTGCGCCGTGATTCGACGCTCACTCATCTGGGACACATGACAGGTCCCAGATGACTGTGCGGCACCTACGGGAAGTGATGTCATTGCCCGGGCAATGAAGGAGGCAGACTACGAGGGACCCCCTAGCAACAGGCATTTACAGGTGAGTAAAAAAAAAAAAATTTTTTTCCAATTATTTTTTTTTTTTTTTTTTTTTAATGATTTTTAAGCCACATTTTGTTTTTTTTGGTGGCAACACCACTTTAATGTCTTCGTGTTTTATTGAATGTGTTTATATGTTATTCTGTATTTCAAATACATCCTCTTTGGATTCTCAGAACAATGGTGTGCTTTTTTTTGGCCCAACATGAACAACAGTGGTTTACCTTTTGGATGAGAGGAATAATATAGTAATATAACACAAGCACAACACGTCAAGTTTTTTTTTATTTTTATTTTTTTTACCAATGATAACATCATATCAAATGCAATATGAACTGCCTGCTTTGGATTACTTTCAATAATGTGATTTGATAATTCCATTTTCTTTTTTGCAGGTAAAGGATGTGGCTGACTTTATCAAGAGACTTGGATGTAGTCCACAGGAACCTGTCAAAGTTCTCAGTATTTTCGGTAATACCGGAGATGGCAAGTCGCACACGCTCAACCACATGTTTTTTGGGGGTCTGGAGATCTTCAGGACCTCTCCCTCCCAGGATTCCTGCACAGTGGGGGTATGGGCTGCATACTACCCAGAATTGTCCTTGGTGCTGCTGGATACAGAAGGTCTCCTGGGGGCCACAGATAAACAGAACCAGCGCCTACGTCTCCTCCTGAAGGTTCTGGCTGTGTCCGATCTAGTGATTTATAGAACAAGGGCAGAGAGGTTACACAATGACATGTTCCAATTTTTGGGGAATGCCTCAAAGGCTTATTTGAAGTTCTTCACACCTGAGCTAAAAGCCTTATCTAGTCGCTGTGGGCTGGAGGTAACACTGTCCAGTCTTGGACCGTCTCTCACAATTTTCCAAGAGACTTCTCGAACTGATCTGCTGGGTTATGGTAAGAAGACAGGGTCAAACTGTAATCACAAGGCTGTTTAAACAAGTACTTTGATAAGTTCTACTTGTTTCTCATGGATGCGCAAATCTTTTTTTTTTTTTTTTTTTTACATTTAGCCCTGCCTCGAGCAAGCTGCCGGGTTTACTTTATTTTTAGCCGGCAATTCTCTTTTCACTAAAATCGATTTGAGTGGCTGATTCGCTCCCTGGTGTTTCTCAGGCTTACCGATCTCACAGTCAAGCCCAGGAAACAATCCTGCAGTTTGGGTGGTTGGCCATAGAGGTGAGGAGAGACCAGATTGTCTCTTCTCACCTCTATGATCTGGGAGGCCGGGAGCAACATCATGATGTCCCTTCTGGTTTAGAGCCGATTTAACCTTTTTTTTGGAAAGCTTCAAATAATGTTTATTTTTTTTTGTTTGTTTTTTTTTTGTTTTATTATTTGATGCTTTTAAGGGTAGAGGAGAGATCTGGGGACTTATAGACCCCAGATGTCTCCATTAAGAGGATCTTTAATGTTTTATTGTTATCACAAGGGATGTTTATGTTTTTGTGATAGCATTAAAAGTGATAAATTAAAGGGACAGTTTAAAAAAAAAAAAAAATATATATATATATATATATATATTTTTTTTTTTTTTTTTTTTTTTTAAAGTAAATAATAATAATAATAAAAAGTACAGTGCCCCCATGCTTGTGCTCAGAAGCAAACGCATATGTAGGTCACGCACGCATATGTAAACCGTGTTCGTATTACACATGTGGGGTATCGCCGAAAACATTATCGCAAGAGCAATAATGCTAGTGCTAGACCTCCTCTGTAACTCTAAACTGGTAACCTGTAAAAAAACATTAAAGCGGTAGTAAACCCGCAGATTTTTTTTAAACCTGTAAGGCAAAAGGCATAATGAGCTAATATGCACCGCATACTAGCTCATTATGAAATACTTGCCTTAGAAGGAGGCGTCGGCAGGCGATCTCGGTCCACGCCGAGGGAGCGGACATTTTCCCTCGGCGTATCTTCCGGGTATCGTGGCTCCGGCACTGTGAGTGGCCGGAGGCGCGATGTCGTCACTCCCCCGTCTGCCGGACCTTTCAGCCGCATGCGCATGCGCC
The DNA here is from genome assembly GCA_028564925.1 of Lithobates sylvaticus. Taxonomy (NCBI): domain Eukaryota; kingdom Metazoa; phylum Chordata; class Amphibia; order Anura; family Ranidae; genus Lithobates; species Lithobates sylvaticus. The sequence goes on along the minus strand of CM053033.1, from coordinate 180,711,101 downwards.
GCATGCAAGGGGAATATCTCCTAAACCATACAGGCTTAGGAGATATTCTTTTTACCTACAGGTAAGCCTTATTATAGGCTTACCTGTAGGTCAAAGTGCAAAAAAAGGGTATACAACCGCTTTAAAGCGTAGCCTATGGAGATTTTTTTAAGTATCGTAGTTTGTGGCCATTCCACGAGCATGCACAATTTTAAAGCGTGACATGTTAGGTATCTATTTACTTGGCCTAACATCATCTTTTATATTTTACCAAAAAATTGGGTTACCGTATATACTCGAATATAAGCCGAGATTTTCAGACCCTTTTTTAGGGCTGAAAGTCCACCCCTCGGCTTATATTCGAGTCACCGCCATCTGCCTACATGAACAGCGTGTCATGCAGACAGACGGCAGTTTTCAAAAGCCGCGCCGCCTCCTCCTCCCGCCCGTCCATGATAGGCGGACACTAATTTTCCCAGCAGTACAGTGTTCCGCCTATCACGGATGTCCTGTCTTTCTCATCTCATGGACGAGGATGAGAGAATGTCCGTGATAGGCAGAACACTGCACACTGACTGCTGGGAAAAAAGTGTTCCTCCTATCACGGACGAGGAGGAGGAGGAGGCGCGGTTTTTGTAATAGAGGAATGGCGCCGTACACACTGTGGGGGGACAGAGCGGGACCTCATCGGCTGCACGGAATCGACACAGGACACCGGACACAGGACCCTGGACCCACAGATCGGCGGAGATCGGCACAGGTAGGCTGCAATGGGGACACGGGGTGCAATGGGGACACGGGGGTCTGTACAGGGGGCATGCAGCTGCAGATGGGCATTGCTGACCCTCTTTTCCACTTACAGTAGCTGCTGCATTTTTCACCCTCGGCTTATACACGGGTCAATACGGTTTCCCCATTTTTTGTGGTGATTTAGGGGCCTCGGCTTATACTCGGGACGGCCTATACTCGAGTATATACGGAATATATTGTTTTGTTTTTTTTGCATTAAAATTCATGAAAGTGTATTTTTCCCCAAAAATTTGAAAAACCACTGCGCAAATACCATGTGACATCAAAAATTGCAACGACCACCATTTTATTCTCTAGGGTTTCTACTAAAAACTATTTATAAGGTTTGGGGATTCTAAGTACTTTTATAGCAAAAAATATTGATTTTAACTTGTAAACAAAAAGTGTCAGAAGAAGACCTGGTCTTAAAGTGGTTAACGGAACAGACACTTGAGCTTGATTTGGCTGCTCAGCATGCCCTTGTACTAAGCACACAAGTGCGAGGGTAACCTGAAGGAATAAAGTGTTTTATTTATTTAAATGTTTTTCTTGTTTGGGCCGCAACCTCATTTACTCACTCAGCAGATACGCTTGTACTGAGCGTTAAAAGAGCCTGACCCTACTTTTTCTTGACAAGCACCTAATTGGTGTTCGTCACACTGCAAGATCTCTCTCTTCCCTGCTAGTCCCCGGGTGCGGTGCTGGAGACAGGCAGGGAGGGGAGTAAAAGATAAACAGCACAATGTTAAAAACATTAAAAGGTAAAATCACCATAAAGCCCCTTTCGTTTTTTTAAAAGCCCCAGACATTCCTAAAAGCACTCCTGCCTAATAAAAAAACATCAACCCTTCACCTTATTTTTTTTTTTTTTTTTTGTAAAAAAAACATTTTTTTATCAGGACAAGTAGATTGGGCCCCTGATTTAGTCCCTTGGAAAAGTATTTTTTTTATTTTTATTTCCACATCCCTGGTTTCTAAAATGTAAATTTTAAAGATACAATTACAAAAATAATTGCGTACTGTGCGTGATACTTTTTTATTTGCACTAACAGTTTAATTTTCAGGACAAGCTTTTGGGGTATTTCCTTCTTGCATTAAGAACACCCAAAAGCTTGTCCTGAAAATGTAACTTTTGTTACAAATAAAGTATCAAAGACAGTATTCAATTGTTTTGTTGCAAGTGTACCAATACAATCACTTTAGGCATGCAAAAAAAAAACGAAACCCAGAGATATATACAGGGACTTACATACCAGCTCTTGCCATTTTTATCCAGGCAGAGCTGTAGTGCCCCTGCCTGCCACAGTCCCCTTAACCTTTATCTGCTGATCTGAGAACCCATTTTTGCAGAAGAGATATTCCCAAACACACCCACTGGCTCGTTCTTTTCTTATACATACTGAAAACCTGGCACTCCAGGCTCCTCCTCTTCAATCCGGTGCAGCTTTTCCTGGGGGCACCCATGCGGGATCACTCCTGGGCCCCACTGCTGCGTTCATTGACACAGACAACGAGATCTCGGTCCGCCCCCCACTCCTGTGTCACAGGATTTGATTGACAGCAGCGGGAGCCAATGGCTTTTGCTGCTATCAATCTGTCGTAACGAGGAGAGTGACAGCAGTGGGAGCCGCTGCGCTCGTGCACATCGCTGGATAGGATCGGGCTCAGGTAAGAAAAAAAGGGGGGGGCTGCAGCACGGAAGGTTTTCCACCTAATCCATAGAATGCATTAGGGTGAGAAACCTTAATGCCCCGCACTGGAATTTCCGTCGGAAAAATCTTGGATGGTTTTTCCCACGGAATTCCGCTCAAGCTTGGCTTGCATACACACGGTCACACAAAAGTTCTCTGAACTTTCAAACGCCAAGAACGCGGTGACGTACAACACTACGACGAGCTGAGAAAATGAAGTTCAATTCTTCCGAGCATGCGTCCAATTGTTTCCGAGCATGCGTAGGAATTTTGCGCGTCGGAATTGCTACAGACGATTAGAATTTCTGATCGGAACTTTTCTGACTGAAAAAAAGAGAACATGCTCTCAATCTTTTGCTGGCGTGAAATCCGCCAGCTAAAGTCCGATGGAGCATACACATGGTCGCATTTTCCGACCATAAGCTCTCATTGATCTTTTGCTGGCCAAATTTCCGATCGTCTGTACGGGGCATAAGGCTTTAGAACTACTTTAAGCAGACAGGGATGAAGTTGCACAGGACAGGTATCAGGAAGCAGCCAAATCCATCCAACATGTAAAGGGTTCTGAAAACTGGAGTGGGATTTTAGCATAGTTGCAGTTTGTTGGATGGTGGTAACTTACTTGTTTTGTTGTCCAGCATTGTACTTTTAAGTGTTCACTTTTTCAGAAAAAATGAAGCGGTGAACTAACACTGTAACCCCACCAGGTCCCCAGTATACTTACCTCCGTGGATGCTGGACTGTCAGTACCCACACAGCGGATGTAGCAGTCTGGGGATTTGAAATTACCGCTACTCTCCATCTTCTTTCTGTAGCACTTCTGGGACGAATCGGAGTGATTCTGATTGGTCAGTGGCAGCACAAAAGATTGTTCAGATCCATTCCATAAATTGGTTCTGAAATTAGAAGTTTTTTTGTACCTTAATGCATTACCTACATTTAAGGTAAAAACCTTCCACTAGTTTCCATTTGCTTCTACTGCTTTCTATCAATCGGTGTGTGGAGGTGGCTGGGCCGAGCCATGCTGTGTGCATTAACCACTTCAATACAGGGCACTTAAACCCCTTCCTGCCCAGACCAATTTTCAGCTTTCAGCGCTGTCGCGCTTTGAATGACAATTGTGCGGTCATACAACACTGTACCCAAACTGCATTTTTATAATTTTTTTCCCACAAATAGAGCTTTCTTTTGGTGGTATTTGATCGCGTCTGGGATTTTTATTTTCTGCTAAACAAATAAAAAAAAGACCAAAAATTTTGAAAAAAATATGTTTTTTTTGTTTCAGTTTGAAAACTTTGTAGATAAGTAAGTTTTCTCCTTCACTGACGGGCACTGATGGGCACTGATGAGGTGGCACCAATGAAGTGGCACTGATGAGGTGGCATTAATGGGAACTGATATGTGGCACTGATAGGTGGCACTGATGGGCGACACGGATTGGCACTGATAGGCGGCACGGATGAGCATGGTTGGGCACTGATAGGCGGCACGGATGGGCACTGATAGGCGGCACAGATGGGCACTGATAGGCGGCATTGCAGTGTAATGTATTGTACTGATGGATGCCAATCAATGCCAAACAATAATGCATGCCAATCAGTGATACCCATTGTGGGCACTGATTGGCATCCATTGTGGGCACTGACTGGCATCCCTGGTGGTCTAGGGTGGCATACCTGGTGGTCTAGGGTGGCATCCCTTGTGGTCCATTGTGGGCATTCTCGGGGGGCTGCGCTGATAATCGATCAGCACAGCCCCCGGCTCTCCTCGTGTCTGACAGAAGCGAGTGAGGAAAAGCCGATCAACGGCATTTCCTATTTACACTGTGATCAGCCGTGATTGGACACGGTTGATCACGTGGTAAAGAGTCTCCGTCGGAGACTCTTTACCAAGATCGTAGTTGTGGTGTGTCAGACTGACACACCGCAACAACGATCGCCGCAATGCGCGGTCCCGGGGGCGCGCATCGGCTCAAAATCCTGATCACGTCCTATGACGTCCGGTCAGGTTTTGAAACCACTTTGCTGCCGTCATTCTGCTATATAGCGGGCGGCAAGTGGTTAATAGATGAACGCAGGAGTGAACCTGGCAGGTGCACCCCCATAGGAAGTAACTGAGAAGAGGAGGTTGGGGGCCGCTCTCTGCAATACCATTGCACAAAGCAGGCAAGTAAAACTATTTTGCCTGCGTCCAGGCTCGGAAATCTGCCCCGAAAATCAAGGCTAATCGCTGTGTGCAGTTACGTGCGATCAGCAGTGGCCGGTTTTAGCCCGCAATTAGTTTGAATGGGCTGAGCGAGTGACGCCAATCCTGCAGCAGGAATCCGCAGATTCTTGCAACAAACAGGCCGTGTGAAAAGGGCCTTAAAGTAATCGTAAAGGGAAAAAATAACAAACATCTCTATACTTACCTGCTCTGTGCAATGCCCTGCCCCCCGCTCCCTCATCACTGGCTTTGATTGACAACACTGGGAGCCAATCGCTCTTAATGCCCCAGCGAGAATTGGAAGTGAGAGGAGAGAAGAGCCACAGATGTGCACAGGCTCAGGTAAGTAAATAGGGGTGAGGGGCCAAAAACTGATGCCTCAACATTTTTTACCTTAATGTAAGGGATGCATTAAAGCGGTTCTGCACACATTTCATTTAGTAAATCTCTTTGCCTTCCAAATCAGGCAAAGAGTACTAAATGAAATGTGGTTTTTTTTTTTCACTTACCTTGTAATCGATGACTTCCGGTCCTCTGTCTCTGCGGGGGTGGGCGGGGTCTGTGC
>CM053033.1:180626201-180705396 GCA_028564925.1 Lithobates sylvaticus | reverse complement strand
TATTTTTTTTTTTTTAAATTGGAGCCTGGAAAGCAGATCGCGGGTGCCAACGCAGGACTCCTGCAGACTTGTCAGTGTATCTGCCTGCTTGTACCTCGAATGGGCAAAACAGATGCACACTGACAAAGAATGAATTGCCTACTGGAGCTCTCAACAGCACCGTGGTAGTTCATTGATACTACAAGCCAACAGCTACAAAGGCTGTTGGGGCTTGTAGTTTCCCATTCAGAGGACTGTGAATGAATGATGTGTCTGGGAGGGGGGAGCCGTCCGCTGTCACGGGGGGGGGGGGGGGCTGCAGCTACTGGAACATGTTAAATGTTCTACCCATAATACTGGTGGAACATGTTACATGTTCAAAAAGTTGACCTTATCCTTTTAAGTTAAAGCGGGATTCCACCCTAAAGTGGAACTTCCGCTTTTCGGAACCCTCCCCCCCTCCGGTGTCACATTTGGCACCTTTCAGGGGGGAGGGGGGTGCAGATACCTGTCTAAGACAGGTATCTGCACCCACTTCCGGGCATAAACTCCCACGGGAGTTTATGCCACTTCCTGTCCTGGCACATTGTCTGCTGGGACACACACGGGTCCCGACAGACATCGCTGACGATTCTCATTGCGCTGCGTGACTCGCGCATGCGCAGTAGGGAACCGGGAAGTGAAGCCACTTCCTGATTCCCTCACTGAGAATGGCGCCGGCAGCAGCAGACTGATTGATCAGCCTCTGCTGCCCACATCGCTGGAACCTGGGACAGGTAAGTGTCCATTTATTAAAAGTCAGCAGCTGCAGTATTTGTAGCTACTGGCTTTTAATTTTTTTTTTTTTTTTCAGGTACCATCCCGCTTTAAGACGTAACAGACAGATTGAAAGTCAAGAGTCACAGGTCTACTGTAGCAGCTATCTTAAAGTGATCTTAAGCCTTAAGTTTTTTTAAGCAATTGCGGTAGCTGATTTAATCACTTACCGAGTATGCAGCTTCAGTCTTGTAATCCTCAACTATGTTCTGATTTAAGCTGATAACATGACCGCTGCTCCAGGTTTTCAGTTTCAGGGTGGCTCTGTTCTCTTGCAGCATCCTATGGAGTCACCCTTGCACACAGGTTCTAGAGTTGTCTCCCCACACTGTGCATTAATACAAAGTTGCAAACTGCAAGTGCTGGCGTAAGAATTTTTACATCTGGTTGAATGGGGAATGTTTTTATTTTTATTATGCTCAATGTGTTGAATTAAAAATTCTGAGGGTTTAATACTACTTTAAGCTGGCCATACTCTGATTTTACAATCTCCTTTTTAGCTTTACCAAAGTTTTTTATATACATTTTTTGGACCAACCTTACAGTCCCTTCAATTGCTAATCAAATCAGGATAATATGCAGGTTTAGGAGATATCCTGGGTAGCTACAGGTAAGCCTTACTATAGGCTTACCTGTAGCATAAGGTTGTAAAATGGGGTTCACAACCACTTTAACAAGTGCTCGGCTGGACACTGATATTCACAAGACTGCTCTATATTGCTGATGAGAGAAGGTATTTAGCAGTTTTATATTACTAAAATATTTGCATTTTCATGTTCTGTATACTGTGGGAGACCGTATATAGCAAATGCAGGGTCCTGGGTTTAGTATCACTTTAAGGAAATTCGGCATAAAACAGTATTTTAAGTATGGGGGCTTTAATGCTGAATGGCCCACAGTAGCAACATATCTGATCTTTGCAAGAGGAAATTATGTAAAAAAAATGCAGAGGCTGAAGCAAGAATTCATCAGTTTAGTCTTCTGCGAGAAAGGTAGTCTATGGTTCCCATAGGTTTTCACAGCCTGGCACACCCTGTGCGCACGCCTATGATTTTTGCTTTTACGAAGAACTGTAACTGAGTGCAATAATTTTTATAGGGACAGTGACACCAGTTAAATGACTTCTTTATTGATCAAGTGAAACATGAAGGGCATTGTCTTCATCCCATTGATGGCCCAGGAGTCCTTTCCCCCTCCTACCCTCTGTCTTCCTCAGCTGAAAGAAGCCGGTTATAGTGACGTTTTTTTTTTTTTTTTTTTTAATAACCAATTTGTATATACAAATACACAAGTCTGAACATGGTCATTAAACCTTTTTAAAGACACTTATCATTCACCCAATGTTACATTTCAGCAGTAAACTATTTGTCTGTTTTGCTCACCTTGTGACAGCTTGTAACAAACAAGAACACCCCTAATCTGCATGTCTCATGATTTACAAATGGTTCACCTGTTCTTATCATACTAGTACTGCTGCCTTGTTTTCTTACACAGCTTTGAAGCTCTTTCAGACTATTTATAAAGTTTGTTACTTTTTCATGTGAGAAATAACTTGGATGCTGTTTACTTTTAATAAAATGTTTTACTTTACAATGAAGTTTACATGTTTAGTTTGTTAAAGTGTATCTGTGGTCAAGATGATGTAAAATCATTATGTTCATTTCCACATTTAGGCCCCTTTCACACTGGGGCAGGAGCCGCGGTGACGGTAAAGCAGCGCTATATTTAGCGCTGCTTTACCGTCATTTTAGCCGCGGTATTCAGCCGCTCGCGGGGTGGTTTTACCCGAGCAAGCGGCCGAAAAAGGGTTAAAATCCCCCGCAAAGCGCTGCCGTAGCTATTTTTAGCGCTGTACCGCCTGAAAACCGCCCCAGTGTGAAAGGGGCCTTAGTGTCTGATTTCTACTTTTATTAATCTGAATGATCTTGAAATTTGTAAAATAATTTTTTTGAAGATCTCCACACATTTACCTGCTTGAATTTTGACACATAGGGGGTTATATTTACAAAAGGCAAATCCACTTTGCACTACAAGTGCAAACTACAAGTGCAAAGTGCACTTGAAATGTAACTGATAGTACACTTTTAAGTGCAGTCGCTGTAACTCTGAGGGGTAGATCTGAAACGAGTGGAAGCTCTGATTTTATCATCCAATCATGTGCGAGCTAAAATGCTGTTTTTTTTTATTTCCTTGCATGTCCCCCTCGGATCTACAGCGACTGCACTTCCAAGTGCACTTTGCACTTGTAGTTTGCATTTGTAGTGCAAAGTGGATTTGCCTTTCGTAAATTAACCCCCATAGTCGCTATGCCCTGTGAGTAGGCACTGTTGTGTCACATATTTTGCAGAACCTGCCTTCTGAACTACAGAGGTGCTGAGAGGAGGAGTTTCAGGAGGTGGAGTCAGTACAGGAATCACTACTTGTAGGCAGCAAGGTACCATGGGATATGTAGTCCTTCAAATTAGAAAGTGGAAGTTCAGGCAAAACCTACACTCTGCCACATTTTAAGCCTAATCTATCTTACCCTGTAAAGCAAAAATCACTATTCTGCAGCCGATCCGGTCCCAGCATCAGCTGTCAGCGGTAGCTTCGCTGTGAAGGCAGGTGCAGGAGCTGACAACGGAAGCCCCATAGTTCGGGCCCTTTCACACGGGCGGACTGTTCAGGTCCGCCTGTCAGTTTTTTTGTTTTTCTTAGGTAGACCTGAACGAATGCTCCATGCAGGTCTATGGAGCGATTGATGTCAGCGCTGACATCTGATCCACTAAATTCAGACAGATGGAAACCCTATTTTCCATCCATCTGGTGGATTGGATGAAAACAGACAGGTGGTCCGTTTTCATCCGATTCCCCCATAGAGGAGGGTCATCCTCCCGCTCAGCGGGAATCAATGGAGCGATCCCCGCTGAGCAAAGCGGAGTCTGTCCACAGACACACCCATGTGAAAGGGGCTAAGTCTATGGATGATGTAATTTCACAGCTGTTGTCGGTTCTCTCCTGCACGTGCACACAGCTTCCGCCGCTGGAAACCGGACCAGATCAGCTGCAGAATAGCTAAGTACAACGTTTTATTTATTTATTTTTATACAAGGTTAGATAGGTTAGGTTTAGAATGTGGCAGAGAGCAGGTTTAGAAACACATTTTGCTTGCGCATAATTGGATGATGGAAATCAGCAGAGCTTTACCACATTTACCAAGCTTTTGGGCTTAGTAGCACTGGCAGGAAGACTTATTTTTACCAGCCAGGTGTAAACTCAAAGTGCTTTTGACTATAATGGCACAACTCTCATGCAATTTGGCTAAAGATTCACATGTATTTAACTTTACCAAAATGTCCAAAAAAGTGTGAACTGGGCCTCATTAGGAATAGTCAAAATTTTGTTTGTTTTCCTTCGGTGGGGGGGCTGGTCATGTCACATTGGGTGGACTTTTTTCATTGGTGCTGAGAACACATACCTTTGCTGGCTTATTTTTTCCTTTAGCAAGCCTTGGCCAGCAGTGCTTTATAGTGTCCCATAGACAATGGATTATTTATTCAAATCGTCATGAACAGTTTAGTAACTGAATTCTGATTCATGGTGATATTATATTTATTACCTCCTATCCACACATAATCTGAGTGCAGAGAATCGGTTTTCTAGACAATCCCAGGAAACGAATTGTTGAACATTCTTAAAGCAGAAAACCCCCTTAAGGCAGAGCCATCTTGGCCTCTGTTTAGCAGTAGCTAAACAGTAGCTTTGAGGCTGCACATGTGATTTGGCTATGGCAGCGAACCATCTGAGGGCTTTGAAAGTTTGTTTAGTGTGGAACTAAATCCACCATTGTAACCATTTCCCAAAATGGTTAACATACAAGGCAATCATTTGAATGATACATGTCACAGTCACTAGTGTGCTTATGTTAGGTTTTGACTGAACTGTCAAGCCATCAAATGGCTGGTGTCATAGCTGATCAGATGTGCAGCACCATGGCAACTGCAGATCAAACAGAGGCTAAGATGGCAGCTTCCTTGGCTGTAAAGGATTGAACTATATACAACTCTACTCTAGTGATGAGACATTAACAAATTCCCCTGAAGGTGTCAATCGTGCTACTTGCTTCATTCAGGTTCAGGATCTTAGGCCATTTGGATTGGTGAAGATGGGATGACGTAGCTCCCATGCATGCAAGTGGACATTCGTTCATAATGGCACCCTGTAGATGTCCATGTTGTACACTGAGCTATGCATATGCAGCTCAATGTACAGTGTAAACAGTTTGTGAGCAGCAAGGTAAGAATCCTTTATTGCAGAAGGAACATAGTGTAGGGAATTCAAAAAGAATTTTGTAGACACTTTCCACGTCCTGGGAACAGGTACACAAATTTGTCTTAGGTGGTGACACTGAGGCCAGAGTGTATGACTAAGCTCCCTCCCCAGCTACTGTACCTTTCACACAGACAGGCACATAGCCGAGGAGTTTCCTAGTGGGGTGGGCAGAGACTGGGTAGGTGGAGTTTGATGGGGAACACCCAGTAGGACTAAGCAAATCTCAGTCATTTAAGGAAAGTGATATACACTATGAAGAAGGGGAGGGCAGAGGAGTTAGGAGAAGGGGTATTATGAAAATATAATGGGAAATCCACTGAGCAAGGCCCAAAGTAATCAACCAGTGTACAGCAAAAGAAAAGCCTATGGACGTCCCGAAGGCAGCTCCCATGTCATATCTAAATACCCTGGGCATCTGTCCAGGCTGACCACGTTTGTTGAATTTTCTTGGGCAATTTATATAGGGGGAGGATAGGTTGCAAACCTCCAGTGAACAAGATTCCTCTTTGTGCATATAACAGAGCATAGAAGATAAATAGTTTAACATATCAACTTGTCTTTAAAATCCTCACATTTTCCAAGCAATAACATCTGAGGGTCTAGTCCAATCTGTAAGTCACACACTTCACTAAGGACCTCCACCACTGATTCCCAAAAAGTGGTCCCTTTGTTTACATTCAGCCACCAAATCTCCTGGCGCAGCTGCTAAGGCCCCTTTCACACTTGTGCGACTACACTGCGATTTTGCCGCAATTCGCGGCCGCGATTTTTTGCCGTGATTTCAAGAAATGCCTGTGTAAGTGGCATCAAAATCGGACCAAAGTAGTGCAGGGACTACTTTGAAGTCGGAACGACTTGAAGTCGTACTAATATGAATGGCTGTCATTGGAAATCATGGGGAACGACTTGTCATGCTACTTTGCAGTCCCAAATCGTGGGACAAGTCATATAAGTGTGAAAGGGGCCTAAATGAGGCCGGGATGAGTCAATGTTTGCTAGGAAGTATCCGAACAACCACGAGCCCTGTGTGGGAAGCTGTCACGTTAATGAGAGCTTCTCAGCACAAAATGCCTCACTCTTGCCACCAGTTTCCTAATCTGTTAATTTTTGGTAATTCTTTAAGAATCTGTTGCAGCCCTAATGGCAGCTTCTTAAAGTGATTTGTAATACGAACTGCTTGAATGTAATCTTACTGAAACTGCCGCACATGTTTGTCTGAATTAGGCGCAGGTAGTTTTAAAGGGACCTACCTCAAAAGTGTTGTGAATGCTTTATTGAATTCTCTTCTGCAATAAAAAAAACAAACCTTGATTGCACAATTTGAATTTAAAGTTTCACTTCATGTAAAATATTTTAAACTTCTAAGAAAGGACAATTTTGAAATGAGCAAAGCTGAAAATAAACTTGCCTATGAATCATTGAGCTTTTAAAGAAAAGAGAGTGTTACTAAATTGGTTTATTCATTCTGTTATATTGAAGTAAGTAGTAGATTTAGTTTTTTTTTATCATCTTTTCCATGGGTTTCGAAATTAATGCTTTTGCAAAAGTACTTCCATGAGTTTGTTAAAATAACCCCGTCATTGGAGTGTGGTGGTATTGCGTCACCCTGTCTATGTACCATGGAGATGATATAGATGGGGGATGACAATGCTATAAAGAGAAAACTTTTAAGATGATCCAGAGTATCAGCTTTTTTTGGAAACTCTTGGAAGTATTGTAACTGACATGTTTGCATTGATCTGCCATTAGGTAATGGTTGTAGCCATGCATTTTAGGCACTGGTATGTAACTTAAAGCCCAACTTTAGGATATTAGCAACCCTCCCTCCCACCCCCTTCTAACTAACCACTGAGATAAAAAAAAAACTGTACAAATACCCATTTTATTCATGGAGGAAACTGTGAATGATCCATTACACTGCAGGGTGGTTTAGAAAGGTGTTTGGAATCAAGATTGAGAAGTAAGATAATTTATGCACAATGTACTATTTAACATACTTCCCAACTTTTTGACATGGGAACGAGGGACACCTATTAGCAAAGTATGTAGGCACAGGCACCCCTTTCCGTGCCCCCTTATAGGAGAATTGTACAAAAAAAGATTAGTTAAACCCACAAGTGCTTTTTTTTTTTTTTTTAAAGCGGGACTGTACTGAAAATTTTTTTTTTAAAAGCCAGCAGCTACAAAAACTGCAGCTGCTGACTTTTAAAAAATTGACACTTACCTGTCCCTGGTTCCAGCGGTGTCGGCAGCAGAGGCCGATCGCTCGCTCGGCTCTCTGCTGTAGCCGGCGCCATTCTCGGTGAGGGAATCAGGAAGTGGCTTCACTTCCCGATTCCCTACTGCGCATGCGCGAGTCGCGCAGCGCAATGAGAATCTTCAGCGCTGTCTGCCGGGGCACGTGTGTGTCCCAGCAGACAGCGCGCCTGCACAGGAACTTGCGTAAACTCCCACGGGAGTTTATGCCGGAAGTGGGTGCAGATACCTGTCTTAGACAGGTATCTGCACCCCCCTCCCCCCTGAAAGGTGCCAAATGTGACACCGGAGGGGGGGGAGGGTTCCGAAAAGCGGGAGTTCCACTTTAGGGTGGAATCCCCCTTTAACCACTACTATTCCTTAAGACCCCTTTCATACCGAGGCAGTTTCCTGGCATTTTAGCACTCCAAAATAGCATCTTATAAAGCCCCTGAAAGCTGCCTCTCGTGCAGCCCCAGTGTGAAAGCCTGAGTGCTTTGACACTGGGGCAGTGCGCTTGCGGGACAGGAAAAAAGGTCCTACAAGCAGCATCTCTGGGGAGGTGTAGGAGCGCTATATACAGTGCTCCTACACCGCCCCTGCCCATTGGAATGAATGGGAAGCGCAGCAACACGGGCACTTTTTAACCCCTTCTTCGTCCGCTAGCGAGGGTTAAATTTGCCCCGCCAGTGGCCGGAAACCGCCGCTAAAACTAGCGACACTTTGCCACTAATGGACTCGCTGCCCCAGTGTGAAAGGGGTCTTATACTGGCTTTTGAAATGTACAAATGCAGCAATTTAGAAATTGGATGAAAGCTTTAGCACTGTGAAACACTTTGTGAAAGCTAAAAATTGCATTTTATATACAACTATATAGCTCAGACCAAAACAAAGAGGAAAGAGGGACTTTGTTCCAAATCAGGGACAGCCCCTTGAAATCGGGGACAGTTGGGAACTAGGCTATTTAAGTCTATTTTTCTACTAAAGTTGGTCTTTAAAAAGCTGCCCCTTGATTCTTTCAGAACTGGATGTAGTGAATCATTCTACTCACTTATAGCTACTCAATATCCTGTGCCACCTCTACCGGCACACTATCCATTTAGATTGCCAGTGCCACATTAAAGATTTGAATACTGGGGTGGTGGGGCAGGGCATAACTCCAGCGCTCAAGTTTTTCAGCTGCCTTCCACTTATTGCTGACTTGGATTGGGGGGCAGGAACTGGTATTGATCGTGTGATTGTAACAGCCAAACCCTCCCACTTAGCAGTGTAAAGACCTGTCTCAGAGTTTACAGAACAAAAGCAGGTGGAAGTACTAATATATGGATATATGGCTAGTACTAAAATTCTTACAATATGTGTATTTTACATAAAGAGTATTTTTATTTTACAAAAAGTATTCGCACAATCTACCTGATAATAGCCAGAATAAGGTACACTTCTTAATTTATGGTTGCTTGCAAATTATTTTTTCGGTTGTTATAAGCTGAATGTCTGAGACTGGAAAAGATTCTGGTACTCCCTGGAGATGGACCCTATTGTATTTGGCTGTCCTCTTCTCTGACTCCCACCGTGAATGAGTCATTGTTCTTCCTGTAGGGTTATAGACATGTGGCCTCCATCAGAGCCCCTGTGACAGCCAGAGCCTAGTCTAATGGGGCTAATGAGCGTTTTGCTTTCCTTCAGTAATAAGAAACATTTCTTTATACACAGAAACATCTTGTGTTTGTGGGAAACATCACATGCTGCATCTGAGTGTGAACCAGACCCTTAGCGTGACTTCGCAGCTCCTCTGTACAAGTCCATATACTCAATGCTCTTTAGGCAGATCTAAATAATTAAAATTGAAAAACACTTTAAAGGGAATACTGTCTAACAACACAGGGATTTTATTTTTCATCCTCGCTTGGCTATAAAATGCCACTTCTTAGTGCTGGTACCTCAGTCTGAGAACACCTAGTCCTAAAGCTGGCCATACAATGATTGAATCTTGGCTGGTTCCTGATGGGCTGGATGAAATTCTCTCCCTGGGTGGCCCTGTCAGCTGCCTCCTGCTCCACGTCAGTTGATATAGAGAGGGAAGTGGGTGGAAAAGTAGCTACATCCAATCAGATGCAGATGCTGTTTGGGTATTTTGACAGCCTGGAGGAGCCAAAATACAATAAGCACAGTGCGAAATGTGTCAACCTGTGCTGTAAAAATGTTGATGGAGGAATCTGCTAGTTTCTTCTTCCATTTTTTTTTTTGCAGACTGAGTTTAAGGCCGGCTTTCTGATTGTGGCTGCGTCATCTGCGCTTGTGCATGTGTGGGGTACCTCTCAAGCGGAGCATGCTCATCAATGCCCGGGACCAGGCGAAGACTGCAGTCATGTGAAAATCTAAAATTAAAGGGGTTGTAAAGGTTTGTGTTTTTTCACCTTAATGCATCCTATGCATTAAAGCGGGGTTCCACCCTAAAGTGGAACTTCCGCTCATCGGAACCCCCCCCCCCCTCCGGTGTCACATTTGGCACCTTTCAGGGGGGTGCAGATACCTGCATATGATGGCCTCCTGGGAATTCAGATCCGCGCTGTGGCCGTCATTCGGCCATAGTGTGGATGTCAAGTGGTTAACATGATCTGTAGCAGAGGGGGATGACCAATTCCGTGAAAACTGTGAATGGGCACTGATCGGTTACACAGTGGTCACATAATCATAAGTCAGTAGGCCATCATTACTAAAGACCGGGAGTTGTCTATGATATCTCGGTACCTATGCTGGAAGTGGACCTCGCAGTGAGCGCGGTGTTGACACAGAAACCTTGGTTGCCTCTGGACACATGGATGTAGGTGTTAAAGCCCACCCTCTTTGGCATTGCACATATGATTAGTGGGGTGGCAAGAGGTTAAAAAGGTTGTGTTTGAAATAGCAGTGTGGGGTTCAATCAGTAAGGCATTTCAGTCTGTGAAAAAACAGGTGTCAAACAAGTGGCCCTTATTTAAGGACAAAGTCAACAAATGTTGCACAAGCTGGGTATAGTGCATTTCTCTTTGAAAATCTGTGTAAAATGGGTCGTTTCAGACATTGTTCAGAAGAACAGCGTCCTTTGATTAAAAAGTTGATTGGAGAGGGGAAGACATATAAAGAAGTGCAGAAACTGATAGGCTGCTCAGCTAAAATTATCTTAAAAGCTTTAAAATGGAAACCAAAACCAGAAAGACGTGGAAGATAACGGAAAACTACCATTCAAATGGTTCGAAGAATAGCCAAAATTGCAAAGACTCAGCCAATTATCAGCTAAAAGAATAGCCAAAATTGCAAAGACTCAGCTCCAGGGTAATTAAAGAAGATCTAAAGTTACCTGTGAGTACAGTAACTAAATTACAAAAAGACAAAACGAAAAATAAAAACTTTTTCTTGATTAAAAAAAAAAAGATCTAAAGTTACCTGTGAGTACAGTAACAATTAGAAGACACCTATGTGAAGCCAAGCTATTGGCAAGAAGCCCCTGCCAAGTCCCATTGTTGAAAAAACGACATGTGCTAAAGAGGTTGCAATTTGCCAAAGAACACATTGACTGGCCTAAAGAGAAATGGTGCAACATTTTGTGGCCTGATGAAAGCAAGATTGTTCTTTTTGTGTCTAGGGGTCGCAGACAGTTTGTCAGATGACCCCCAAATACTGAATTCAAGCCAAAGTACACTGTGAAGACAGCAAAGCATGGTGGGCGCAAGCATCATGATATGGGGATGTTTCTCATACTATGGTGCTGGCCTATTTTCTGCATACCAGGGATCATGGATCAGTTTGAATAATTCAAAATACTTGAAGAGGTTATGTTGCCTTATGCTGAAGAGGAAATGCCTTTTAAATGGGTGTTTCAGTGAGCCAATGACCACAAACACATCAGTAAGCGAATAGCATCTTGGTTCCAGACCAACAAGATTAACGTTCTGGAGTGGCCAGCCCAATCCCAGGACCTTATTCCAATAGAAAACTTGTAGGGTGACATCAAAAATGCTGTTTCTAAGGTAAAACCAAGAAATGCAGAGGAATTGTGGAACTAAGTGCAATTGTCCTGTGCTGGATGACACGTTCATAGGTGCCAGAAGTTGTCCAACTCCATGCAACACAGATGTAACGCATATAACCTTTGCTGAGTTGCGCTAACAATGATTAGTGTCCATAATAAATAAATAAAATAAAAATATATCAAAAATAAAATCCACATGAAATGAAATGATTAAGTCCTTGATTGAAAATCACCACCATCTGCCACCTTGAAAATGTGATCCTAAAGGCCCGTACACACGATCAGACTTTTTGACAACCAACATGCAAATTAGCTGTTTTGGACCAACATCCAAACGTGTGTACGCTCCATCGGACCAACTTTTTCCAGGTTTCATCGGACTTTTGTTGGCTGTGCGAACGGACCAACTTTCTGCCAACAAAAGTCCGATGGACCAAAGTCCGACCGTGTGTACACAAAACCAACGGACTTTTGTACAAACCAATGCAGAACCAATGCAAAAGATCAGACAACAATACAGAAGTTGACCAAAGGTGGCGGTAAAGAGCAGAAAAAACACGTGATTTGGTGAAAGTTGGCTTAAAAAGTCCTGCCGTGTGTATGCAATACCAACTTGGGGCCAACGCCCTTTGGACAAAAATCCACAGGAAAGTTGGTCCACGGTCCGTGTATGAGGCTTTAGTGACACCACCACAAGCAAAAATGCTCGCTTACCAGCTCGTATTGAACTCGTATTGCAGGAGGTCAATGGCACTTGTGGCTTAATACCCAGCCGGGGGGCTTTACAACATTTAAGGATCCTCCTCTGACTCACATATCGATCTTCCTGACAATGATGTCATAGGATACCCCTATGAACAGAACACAAAAAGCTCCACATACGGTAAAATCGTTAACATTTTATTACATAAGCTATTAAAAGGTTGCACTTACATTGTATTATTGTTAAAATCGCCTTCAAAACAGAAGTGCCGGTCGGCACATAAACAGCAGCCTGTCCATCTAGGATTACAGGATCGTGGTGACGTCAGCAAGTCGCTCCAATAAAGTGTTAACGATGTTGGGGATTGTGGAGCTTTTTGTGTTCTGGGATACCCCTATGACATCATTGTCAGGAAAATCGTTGTGTGAGTTGCAGGAGGTTCCTTAGGCATTGTAAGTCTAGGTTCACACCTATGCAGCTGCGTTTGATACATTTTTCAGGCATGTTTTTCAGTGCATTTTGTGTTTTTAAACCAGCATTTTTTATGCTTTTTTGCATGCAGATTTCATGCATTTTGCGTTTTTTTTTTTCACTTTAAACGCACTGTAAAACACACTGTATAAAGCTGGTTTCTAAGGAGGGGGGCCGGGAAGAAAATTTTGCAAAGGACCTGGTATGAAGCTGGGGGGGGGGAACCTACTTTTTTTTTCGATTCAGCTTTCAACAGGAACCCCACTGACATCTGATGACTCATCGGTTGCTAGGGACACAGCGGCCTCCTTAGCAACCAGCTATATCCACTTCAGCCCCGGAAGGATTTACCCCCTTACTGACCAGAGCTTTTTTTGCGATACAGCACTGCGCCGCTTTAACTGACAATTGCGCGGTCGTGCGACGTGGCTCCCAAACAAAATTGACGTCCTTTTTTTCCCCACAAATAGAGCTTTCTTTTGGTGGTATTTGATCACCTCTACGGTTTTTATTTTTTGCACTATAAACAAAAAAAGAGCGACAATTTTGAAAAAAAACGCATTCTTTTTTAATTTTTGCTATAATATATATCCCCCAAAAATATATAAAAATATTTTTTTTCCCTCAGTTTAGGCCGATACGTATTCTTCTACATATTTTTGTTAAAAAAAATTGCAATAAGCGTTTTAATGATTTGTTTGCACAAAAGTTATAGCATCTACAAAATAGGGGATAGTTTTATGGCATTTTTATTACTAATATTTTTTTTTACTAGTAATGGCGGCGATAAGCGACTTTTATCGTGACTGCGACATTATGGCGGACACATTGGACCATTTTGACACATTTTTGGGACCATTGGCATTAATACAGTGATCGATGCTATAAAATTGCATCGATTACTGTAAAAAATGTCACTGTGAGTGAAGGGGTTAACCACTAGGGGGCGGGAAGGGGTTAAAGAGGTGTGCCCCTTAAAAAAAAATTTTTTAAAAGTCAGCAGCTACAAATACTGCAGCTGCTGACTTTTAAGAATCGGACACTTACCTGTTCCAGGGTCCAGCGAGGCGGGGGAAAAAAGCCCCCCCTCGTTCCCCGCACCGCTCACGGTGCCGGCATCCTTACTGTGGGCACCCGGCTGTGGCTTCACAGCCGGGCACCCACAGCGCATGCACGAGCAGCGCCACACACCGTGATATGCCGCACAGTCATCTGGGACCTGTCACGTGTCCCAGATGACTGACTGCCGAGGGGAAGTGACGCTTTTAGCCCAGGCTTTGGAAGAGGCCGATTTTGTGGGACCACCTGGCAACAGGGAGAAATAGGTAAATTCATTTTTTTTTTTATCCAATTATTTTTTATTAGCAGAATTAATGCAGAACTAAATAAAGTTGTCATTTTGGGGGAAACACCACTTTAAGTGTATCCTAGGGGCGTGTTTCTAAATGTCTGTGGGCGTGGCTGTATGTGACACCACACTGATTACAGGGGGCCGACGATCAGTGTGCTGTCACTAGGCAGAACGGGGAGATGCTGTTTACATCGGCATCTCCCCGTTCTTCAGCTCCGTGACAAGATCGCGGGTATCCCCGTGGCGATCAAATCCGCGGGAACCGTGGGCACGGTCACGGAGCTCGCGGCAGGCGTGCGCACGGCGGGAAATTCAAAGTAACGTACGGGTACGTTACTTTGCCCAGTCGTGCCATTCTGCTGACGTATAAGTACAGGAGACGGTCGGAAACCGGATACACAGTGTTAAAAAAAAAACGCAAAACACATAAAAAATCGTATCACAAATGCACCACTTGCGTTTCTGGTGCAGCTCCATTGAAATCTATTAGCCGCAAATTGTGGGAAAAATAGTCCCTGACCCTTTCCAAAAACCACCGGCCACAAAACGCATAGATGTGAAATAGTACCATAGGAAATGAAGTAGTGCATTTCTGAAAACTGCAAAACGCACAAAAACGGTGAATGGAGGGTTAAGGCCTGGCTTGGTATTAAGCCACAAGTGCTATTGACCTCCTGTAATATGAGGTCAATACGAGCTGGTAAGCGAGCATTTTTGCTTTTGGTGGTAGCCGTGTCACCAAGGATCACATTTTCAATGTGGCACATGGTGGTGATTTCCAATGAAGGACTTTTTTTTTGATATTTTTTACTTATTATGAACACTAATCATTGTTAGCGCAGCTCAACGAAGGTTATAAGATTGAAACTGTGTATATCTCAGAGGAGAGTTGCTGCTTCAAGAGAAATAACAACATTGTTTACACATTAGCGCGGTTTATTTTTTTCTTTTTACAGATGTGAAGCAGTCCTCAGTAACAGTAGTTATACAACCCAATATGAGTTCAGTGATCCACAGGAAAGCTAAAATCTTCAAGCATTTTTCAGTTTATACACTAAATATTTGAGTTTGTACAGAAAAATGCAGGCACTGCTCTTTTTTGGAAAAGCCTAATATTCCTTTTTCTAGACTTTCCGTAAAGTAAATTTGAAACCTTTTACTTCATGTTTTTGATTTAGAATAGACTGTACAGTGTTCCCAATGCATTTGCGTGTATGGAAATAAAAGCTATTATAAGGATTTTGAGCTTTACTCACTTTTTTAACCACTTGCCAACTGCCGCACGCCAATATACGTCGGCACAATGGCAGCAGTGGGCAAATGGGCGTAGCTGTACATAACCTTTAATCCCCTGTCGCGTACAGCGTGACCGTGGGCCCTGCGGACTCGATGTCCGGCGCTGTCCCGGCAATCGTGTCACAGAGCGTCAGAACGGGGAGATGTAAACAAGGCATTTCCCCATTCTGCCTAGTGACATGACAAAGATCACTGCTCCCTGTCATTGGGAGCAGTGATTCCTGTCATGTGAGTTGTAGCCCACCCCCCCATAGTTAGAATCACTCCCTAGGACACACTTAACCCCTTGATCGCCCCCTAGTGTTTAACCCCTTCTCTGCCAGTGCCATTTATACAGTAATCAGTGCATTTTTATAGCCCTGATCGCTGTATAAATGACAATGGTCCCAAAATAGTGGCAAAAGTGTCCGATGTGTCCACCATAATGTCGCAGTCATGATAAAAATCGCAGATTGCCACCATTACTAATAAAAATTAATAATAAACATGCCATAAAACTATACCCTATTTTGTAGATGCAATAACTTTTGCACAATCAATATATACGCTTATTGCGATTTTTTTTTTTTTTTATACCAAAAATATGTAGAAGAATACGTATCGGCCTAAACCTGTGATGGCGAACCCCAGATGTTTTGGAACTACATTTCCCATGATGCTCAACCACACTGCAAAATGCATGAGCATTATGGGAAATGTAGTTCCAAAACATCTGGGGTTCGCCATTGTTACATTACACTGCACACTACATTTCCCATAATGCTCATGCATTTTGCATTTTGCAGTGTAGCTGAGCATCATGGGAAATGTAGTTCCAAAACCTCTGGGGTGCCAAGGTTCGCCATCACTGGCCTAAACTGAGGAAAAAAAAAATGTTTTTATATATATTTTTGGGGGATATTTATTATATCAGAAAGTAAAAAATATTGCTTTTTTTTCTAAATTTTCGCTCTTTTTTTTGTTTATAGCGCAAAAAATAAAAAATGCAGAGGTGATAAAATACCACCAAAAGAAAGCTCTATTTATGGGGAAAAAAAAGGACGTCAATATTGTTTTGCACGACCGCGCAATTGTCAGTTAAAGCGACACAGCGCCGAATTGCAAAAAGCGCTCTGGTCAGGAAGGGGGTAAAATCTTCTGGGGCTGAAGCGGTTAAACACAACGCTGTTATTTTAACACAACTGTATATATGTTAGCATTACTCTTTAGGACTTTCCTGTAAACGCTGAAGATGGGTGGAGGAGTGAAAAGAATGCTCCAAAATTAGCCAGAAATGCTCTTTCTCTCACATATGTTCACATTTAGTGGCCTCAATATGTTTGTTCTTATTTAGACATTTGTGTAAATCCGCTCTGATAAACACATGGGAGAATTTACCACTTAATATAATTATTACTATATAAGGACTTTGTACTTCTTCTCCATGTACAAGACACAACAAGGAAACAACTTTATTTCTTTCTCCCACAAACCAACTCATCACTTTGCAACATTAAAAGCTGCTTTCTCCTTGACGTTGCGGAATCACTCTGCACACCGCTATAAGGAACACTCATTTTCTGGAGGTCATGAATCAGGGTGAGATCTCATTTCTAAAACAGTCCTCAAGGGAAAAATCTCCTCTAAGAATATCATTACAGAAAGAGATTCAGTTCAGACAGATTCATAGCATTTCTGAGGTTTTTTTTCTCCCCCAAGGCTAGGTTCACACGAGTGCAACTGGATCTGATTTTCAGTGCGATTTTGTAGTGCGACATTGGTGCATTTTTACACCTTTTTGATGCTTTTTTTCATGCTGCTGCATTTATTTTGTAGGGAATGGAGACTGAATTGACAGCTGAATTGACAGATGCTGGTTGTTAAAGTGGTTGCAAAGGCAAAAATTTTTTTTTTTTACCTTAATTCATTCTCTTCATTAGGGAATAAACTTTACAATAGCAGAGCACCCCGGCCTGCCTCCCTAAAGGCCCATACACACGATCAGACTTATTGATAAGCAACATGCAAATTAGCTGTTTTGGACCAACATCCGACCGTGTGTACGCTCCATCGGACCAACTTTTTCCAGGTTTCATCTGACTTTTGTTGGCTGTGCGAACGGACCAACTTTCTGCCAACAAAAGTCCGATGGACCAAAGTCCGACCGTGTGTACACAAAACCAACGGACTTTTGTACAACGTACAAACACGCATGCTCAGAACCAATGCAAAAGATCAGACAACATTATAGAAGTTGACCAAAGGTATTCGAACGTCCTCTTTTGAAGTGTCGTCAGTACGTTGAAACGTCACTACGTTCATGTTTGTTGCCTAAAAAGTCCGATCGTGTGTATGCAATACCAACTTGGGGCCAACGCCCTTTGGACAAAAATCCACGGGAAAGTTGGTCCACGGTCCGATCGTGTGTATGAGGCTTAACACTTACCTAGTCCATTATCGATCAAGCACTGTGCCCAGTTTTAGGTCTTCTCCCCCACTCTTCAATCTCTCACAAGCTTCACTGATAGCAGTGGAAGTCATTGTCTCCTGCTGCTGTCAGTCAAGTCCTGCGAGGAGGGAGCGGGTGTTGGGGCTGAGCTACACTGTGTGTATCTATGAACACACACAGCCCTGCTTGAGATCAAGTCTGCACACTGGCTTAAAAGGCATATTTTGGATAAATCAATAAGCAGTGGCGGCTGATGCTCAAAATTTTTTGGGGGGGGGCGCAAAAAAAAAAAATACTAAAACAAAAACATCAAATGCAGCCTCACTGTGCCATCACATGCAGCCACTGTGCACATCAAATGCAGCCACTGTGCCCATCATATGCAGCCAACTGTGCCCATCATATGCAGCCTCACTGTGCCCATCATATGCAGCCCCTGTGCCTGCAGCCACTGTGCCCATCATATGCAGCCAACTGTGCTCATCATATACAGCCAACTGTGCCCATCATATGCAGCCACTGTGCCCATCATATGCAGCCACTGTGCCCATCATATACATCCAACTGTGCCCATCATATGCAGCCACTGTGCTCATTATATACAGCCAACTGTGCCCATTATATGCAGCCAACTGTGCCCATTATATACAGCCACTGAGCCCATCATATGCAATCAACTGTGCGCATCATATGCAGCCACTTTGCCCATCATATGCAGCCAACTGTGCCCATCATATGCAGCCAACTGTGCCCATCATATACAGCCACTGTGCCCATCATATGCAGCCAATGGTGCCCATCATATGCAGCCACTGTGCCCATCATATACAGCCAACTGTGCCCATCATATGCAGCCAACTGTGCCCATCATATGCAGCCAACTGTGCCCCCTCATATGCAGCCACTGTGACACCTGCCCGCCCGCTGTCTGCCCAACACTTACCCCATCATGGTGGCGTGTCAGGCAATGGGTGATGGTGGCCACATGTGGGACGGGTAGCGGGGGTCAGGCGCCTGTGTCCTCCATGCGTCACTTCTTGCCTTCTACTAGGTGGGCAATGGGATTGCTTGTGCCTTCAGCCAATCAGCTGATAGGTATTAGTCCTGCGCATCCTGAGTGGCTGAGAGGCAGTTCAGTGTTAGAAAAGCAAATATTAATTCGCTTTTCTAACACACCTGGGTGGACTGCGAGCGCAATGCTTTGCACTCCCTTAATGGATGCACCGCCACAGCAATAAAGCCTGGATCTACCACTGAACTTACAATCAGTATAAACACCATATAGTACAGTTGTGCTCATAAGTTTACATACCCTGGAAGAATTTATGATTTCTTGCCCATTTTTCAGAGAAATTAATAACACAAACATTTTTCTTTCACTCATGGTTAGTGTTTGGCTGAAGCCATTTATTATCAATCAACTGTGTTTACTCTTTTTAAATCATAATGATAACAAAAACTACCCAAATGACCCTGATCAACAGTTTACATAACCCCAGTTCTTAATACTGTGTATTGCCCCCTTTAACATCAATGACATGAACTGGTCTTGTCTCTGTGCTGTTTGGCATAATGTAAGTAGGATACTTTGTGACATTTGTGTAGTACAGGGGGTCCCCGACTTACGAACACCCGACCTACGAACAACCCCTACTTACGAACGGGGTGCTGCGGGGACCCTCCGCCATTTTTCGGTCTTTTTCGGCGTCTTTCGGCCGTTCTGCGCATGCGCGGCCATACGGAGCTTCGGAAAATGCCGGAAATGTCCGTAATTTGCCGCGCATGCGCAGAACGGCAATAGACGGAACATCGGAAATGTCCGGAAATCTCCGTATTTGTCGGTCTGCGCATGCGAGGCCGACTTACGAACATTTCCGACTTCCGTACAGGCGGGCAGTGCCTAACGAGTTCGTAACTCGGGGACCCCCTGTAATGGCTTTCTTCTGACGACCCGACCATGCAGCCCATCTTTCTTCAAGTGCCTCCTTATTGTGCATCTTGAAACAGCCACACCCCATGTTTTCAGAGAGTCCTGTATTTCACCTGAAGTTATTTGTGGGTATTTCTTTGCATCCTGAACTATTTTCCTGGCAGTTGTGGCTGAAATTTTAGTTGGTCTACCTGACCGTGGTTTGGTTTCAACAGAACCCCTCATTTTCCACTTCTTGATTAGAGTTTGAACACTGCTGATTCGCATTCTCAATTCCTTTGATATCTTTTTATATTCTATTCCCGTTTTATACAATTCAACTACCTTTTCCTGCAGATCCTTTGACAATTATTTTGCTTTCCCCATGACTCAGAATCCAGAAACATTAGTGCAGCACTGGATGAAAGATGCAAGGGTCTGTCAGGAGTCCAGAAACTCATTGACTTTTTATACACACTAATTACAAGAAAACAGATCACAGGTGAGGATGGTTACCTTTAATAGCCATTCAAACCCCTTTGTGTCAACTTGTGTGCATGTTATCAGGCCAAAATCACCAGGGTATGTAAACTTTTGATCAGGGTCACTTGGGTAGATTCTGTTCTCATTGTGATTTAAAAAGAGTAAACACAGTTAATTGATAATAAATGGCTTCAGCCAAACCCTAACCATGAGTGAAAGAAAAGTTTTTGTGTTATCATTCATATTCTCTGAAAAATGGCCAAGAAATCATAAATTCTGCCAGGGTATGTAAACTTGTGAGCTCAATCACCATGTTCTATCTACACATGGTGCAGTTCATGTGACCAGAAAATCATATGCAAAAAAATGATGTAGAAACCTCCCAAGAAGGTCACTTCTTCAAACACCACAGTTGAATAAAGTTTTCCTTTTATTTAGTGATAAAGCACCATATTATATAAAACCACAGGTTGCAAGTAAAAAAAATCTTCAAAACTTCATAAAAAAAAGACAACGTTGTCTTTTTGAATGATTTTGTCACCTACATGCAATGTGGGTGTTTATGATAAATAATGCCTTAGCTTTAAAGGAAGAAACCCATGCACTTTGAAGAAACAAGACCTTATGAAGATTTATGACTTGAGGAAATGAGCAGTGGAGGTCCGCCCCCAAAAAATGTCCCTTTAAGTGTGTGTGAGATGCTGGACACACATGTGTATGGAAAGAATGACGTGCTGCAATCGCAGAAAAGAAAAAAAAATCACGTGATTACAAACAAGAAGCTCTATTACCTTCCTATAAAAAGGCCTTGGGGCACAGGGCTATGCCCCCTGAACACTCCCTTTATAGCACTGTTCCCTGCTGTGGTGTGTGATAGGCAGGTCCTGTGCCTTCACTTCGTGTTTCTCTGACTCATCCTGGCTGGTCTGAAAGTGGATGACATGAGGGGGTGGGGGGGGGGGGGGGGGACTCTGATGGGGACATCTAATGTAAAGGGGGACTCTGATGGGGACATCTAATGTAAAGGGGGACTCTGATGTGAAGGAGGACTCGTATAGGGACATCTAATGTAAAGGAGGACTCTGATGGAGACATCTGATGTAAAGGAGGACTCTGATGGAGACATCTAATGTAAAGGAGGACTCTAATGGAGACATCTAATGTAAAGGAGGACTCTGATGGAGACATCTAATGTAAAGGACGACTCTGATGCGGACATCTGATGTGAAGGAGGACTCTGATGCGGACATCTGATGTGAAGGAGGACTCTGATGGAGACATCTAATGTAAAGGAGGGCTCTGATGGAGACATCTAATGTAAAGGAGGACTCTGATGGAGACATCTAATGTGAAGGAGGACTCTGATGGAGACATCTAATGTAAAGGAGGACTCTGATGGAGACATCTAATGTAAAGGAGGACTCTGATGGGGACATTTAATGTAAAGGAGGGCTCTGATGGAGACATCTAATGTGAAGGAGGGCTCTGATGGAGACATCTAATGTAAAGGAGGACTCTGATGGGGACATCTAATGTAAAGGAGGACTCTGATGGAGACATCTAATGTAAAGGAGGACTCTGGTGGGGACATCTGATGTGAAGGAGGACTCTGATGGAGACATCTGATGTAAAGGAGGACTCTGATGGAGACATCTAATGTAAAGGAGGACTCTGATGGAGACATCTAATGTAAAGGAGGGCTCTGATGGAGACATCTAATGTAAAGGAGGACTCTGATGGAGACATCTAATGTGAAGGAGGACTCTGATGGAGACATCTAATGTAAAGGAGGACTCTGATGGGGACATCTAATGTAAAGGAGGGCTCTGATGGAGACATCTAATGTAAAGGAGGACTCTGATAGAGACATCTAATGTGAAGGAGGACTCTGATGGAGACATCTAATGTAAAGGAGGACTCTGATGGGGACATTTAATGTAAAGGAGGGCTCTGATGGAGACATCTAATGTGAAGGAGGGCTCTGATGGAGACATCTAATGTAAAGGAGGACTCTGATGGGGACATCTAATGTAAAGGAGGACTCTGATGGAGACATCTAATGTAAAGGAGGACTCTGGTGGGGACATCTGATGTGAAGGAGGACTCTGATGGAGACATCTGATGTAAAGGAGGACTCTGATGGAGACATCTAATGTAAAGGAGGACTCTGATGGAGACATCTAATGTAAAGGAGGACTCTGATGGAGACATCTAATGTGAAGGAGGACTCTGATGGAGACATCTAATGTAAAGGAGGACTCTGATGGAGACATCTAATGTAAAGGAGGACTCTGATGGGGACATTTAATGTAAAGGAGGACTCTGATGGGGACATCTAATGTAAAGGAGGGCTCTAATGGAGACATCTAATGTAAAGGAGGACTCTGATGGAGACATCTAATGTGAAGGAGGACTCTGATGGAGACATCTAATGTAAAGGAGGACTCTGATGGGGACATCTAATGTAAAGGAGGGCTCTAATGGAGACATCTAATGTAAAGGAGGACTCTGATGGAGACATCTAATGTAAAGGAGGACTCTGATGGAGACATCTAATGTGAAGGAGGACTCTGATGGAGACATCTAGTGTAAAGGAGGACTCTGATGGGGACATCTGATGTGAAGGAGGACTCTGATGGGGACATCTAGTGTAAAGGAGGACTCTGATGGAGACATCTAATGTAAAGGGGGCTCTGATGGGGACATCTGATGTGAAGGAGGACTCTGATGGGGAGATCTAATGTAAAGGAGGACTCTGATGCGGACATCTAATGTAAAGGAGGACTCTGATGGGGACATCTAATGTAAAGGAGGACTCTGATGGGGACATCTGATGTGAAGGAGGACTCTGATGGAGACATCTAATGTAAAGGAGGACTCTGATGGAGACATCTAATGTGAAGAAGGACTCTGATGGAGACATCTAATGTAAAGGAGGACTCTGATGGGGACATCTAATGTAAAGGAGGGCTCTGATGGAGACATCTAATGTAAAGGAGGACTCTGATGGAGACATCTAATGTAAAGGAGGACTCTGATGGGGACATCTAATGTGAAGGAGGACTCTGATGGGGACATCTAGTGTAAAGGAGGACTCTGATGGGGACATCTGATGTGAAGGAGGACTCTGATGGGGACATCTAATGTAAAGGAGGGCTCTGATGGGGACATCTGATGTGAAGGAGGACTCTGATGGGGACATCTGATGTGAAGGAGGACTCTGATGGGGAGATCTAATGTAAAGGAGGACTCTGATGCGGACATCTAATGTAAAGGAGGACTCTGATGGTGACATCTAATGTAAAGGAGGACTCTGATGGTGACATCTGATGTGAAGGAGGACTCTGATGGGGACATCTGATGTGAAGGAGGACTCTGATGGGGACATCTAATGTAAAGGAGAACTCTAATGGAGACATCTAATGTAAAGGAGAACTCTGATGGAGACATCTAATGTAAAGGAGGACTCTAAAGGGGACATCTGATGTAAAGGGGGACTCTGATGGTGACATCTGATGTAAAGGGGGACTCTGATGGTGACATCTGATGTAAAGGGGGGACTCTGATGGTGACATCTGATGTAAAGGGGGACTCTGATGGTGACATCTGATGTAAAGGGGGACTTTGATTGGGACACCAGATGTAAGGGGGATTCTGATGAGGACACCTGTTGTAAAGGGGGACACTGATTGAGACACGTGATGTAAAAGGGGGTTCTGATGAGGACACCTTATGTTAAGTGGTTTTATTTTATTTTACTTGAAATGTGATTGGCCTACAGTGACGGGCACAGTGAGGCTGCATATGATGGGCACAGTGAAGCTGAAATTGATTGGCAATGCGGCTGCATTTGATGGGCACAGTTTTATCTAGCAGTAATGATTCACAATCACCTGATAAATGGCTATTTACAGTTCTTCATTACTAACAGTTTAGTTTTTCAGTTTGTTTGTGCCCCCCAAAAACTTTTGAGCACTGAATATGAGGCCACACAGAGCTGGAAATGTCAGCAATTCTGCAAGGTAAGATAACAGCTTCCTTCAGCCTGTGCTCCACATGTGTCACCCTATTTATAGATATCCCAATAACTTTCAGATGTTGTTATGTGAGGAATTCTTACTGGTTACACTGGTTTTACTTGAATTTGACCGATTACTGTGTAGTACATGACACAATGACCTGTTAACTTGCAACAACATTTGAGACCTTTTGAATCAAAATCTGAGCTTCATTTTGTAGAGATTAAAGTGTACCCATCATCTAACTAAAGCTCAAGGACAAATATGACTGAGGTACTGAGTTCAACTCTTTCTCTTGTCAAATAAGGAATGGTAGGGGGGTCCACAAAGAAGAGGCCACCTGAGTTCCTAATCCTTTATTGATAACAATGTGAAAACAAGAAGAAAAATAATAACCAATGCATTTCAGGGGCCAAAAGATTCCCTTCATCAGGACTTGCGCACACCAGCAGGGTTTTTTAAATGGACTCCATAAAGACTCTATACAAACATCTGGGATGACTTAAGCCTCATGCACACGATACTCTGCTGAACGCATGTTTTTAAAAACTGAAACTGGCGATTAGAAACGCCCGTTTTACCGTTTTTGCATGCCGCGTTTAGCAGCGTTTTACCGCGTTTGCGCCTAGAAGCGTTTATAAGATAACCTCATAAGACCCTCTCCAAGCTCAAAAAACTGTATTATTTAACTATTTCAGCCATTTTGTGAGACCAGAGTGAGTAGCAGCAGCTGAGAGAGCAGCAGTGTACTTGTATTTAGCATGTCACTTGCCACATCACCTGCCACAAGTTGGGGATTGTCCACTTGCCACATCACTTGCCATGTCACCTGCCACAAGTTGTAGATTGTCCACCTGCCACGTCACTTGCCAAGTCACCTGCCAAAAGTTGTGGATTGTCCATCTGCCACTCTCTTGCCATGTCACACCTGCCACAAGTTGTGCATTGTCCACTTGCCACGCCACCTGCCACGTCACTTGCCACGTCACCTGCCACAAGTTGTGGATTGTTCACTTGTCACATCAACTGCAACAAGTTGTGGATTGTCCACTTGCCACGTCACTTGCCACAAGTTGTGGATTTCCACCTGCCACGTCACTTGCCACGTCACCTGCTACAAGTTGTGGATTGTCCACTTGCCACACCACTTGCCACAAGTTGTGGATTGTCCACTTGCCACGTCACTTGCCATGTCACCTGCCACACGTTGTGGATTGTCCACCTGCCACGTCACCTGCCACAAGTTGTGGATTGTCCACTTGCCACGTCACCTGCCACAAGTTGTGGATTGTCCACTTGCCACGTCACCTGCCACAAGTTGTGGATTGTCCACTTGCCATGTCACTTGCAACAAGTTGTGGATTGTCCACTTGCCACGTCACTTGCAACAAGTTGTGGATTGTCCACTTGCCACACCACTTGCCACAAGTTGTGGATTGTCCACTTGCCACGTCACTTGCCATGTCACCTGCCACACGTTGTGGATTGTCCACCTGCCACGTCACCTGCCACAAGTTGTGGATTGTCCACTTGCCACGTCACCTGCCACAAGTTGTGGATTGTCCACTTGCCACGTCACCTGCCACAAGTTGTGGATTGTCCACTTGCCATGTCACTTGCCACAAGTTGTGGATTTCCACCTGCCACATCACTTGCCACGTCACCTGCCACAAGTTGTGGATTACCCACTTGCCACAAGTTGTGGATTGTCCACTTGCCACGTCACAAATACAAAATACAAATACAAATATAATTAATAAATACCCTCTGTAACTACTGCTACAGATGTGTAATGAGGATCTCCAGTGCAGTGCTCTCTCCCCGAGAATCCTTATACAGCACACACATGGCATTTTTTTTATTTTATTTTTTACAGTTCACACCAGATTTCTATTAAACATATGATCACTGGTAATGTGTACATTCATTCTTATATCTATATCAGAGGTATGTTAGGAGGATGCCTTGATGTATGTGTATGGCCATCATTCAAGGTAGGAAAATTTGTGGAATGGAACTCCAAACTGAAACATTTCTCGTTTTGCTCTGCATTGAGCTGGGGAAATAATGCAGAGATTTTCACCCACTTCCTTCCTGGTGGCACCAGAAGCTTCAGTTTTACCTCCATAAAGATATCCGTTTTGGGTGTAAAACTAGCAATCCAATCCTTGAAGATCATGACTTAATAAACAACTTCTTAAAAAAAAACAAAGAAACTTCTCATATATTTAATAATTCATAAATGATATAAAAGAGAAACATATATAAAAGTCCCATCAGAATTGTCACATATGCATCCAACAAATTCTGCTTTTACATACATTATACTGTATACCAACTCCCGAATATGATTAGAACTTATTCAAATGGTGTAGCCCCTTTTTTTCTTGGATTCTAATATTTGAGATTGGTTGGGTTTAACGTGTTTCGGTGTTTCACTATTTTAAGCTTCTTCAGAAACCAAAGGTGTTAGTACAAAAAGAGATAGAATAAAAACAGGCCTAAAATATCACCCTTATAGTGTGAAGACACCACATAGACCTCTATGACTAAGCCCCAGGGACGGGTGAAACATGTCAAGGGGCATGGTTTGGGAGGAGCTGAAGCTAAGGCTGTTTCTCACTATTATTTTATATTGAGCTGTGGGTGTACAGCGTCTTCACGCTATATGGACAGCATGCTTCCTGGATTATCATCCTAGACGCCAGCACCATCTTAAGTAGTGGATCACCGGAGCGGCAACATTTAGCACCTAAAGTGGTGCGTCAAGCTATAACGGGTCACAGTGAGTAAAATCTCACCCACCCACTGGAAGTGGGCAAGGTAGAGACATAAATATCTGAGTAAGAAAAAGAACAAAGGAGGGAAGCAAAAGGGTGGTGAAATAACCTCCATGTATCACTAGATGGCAGACCATATCTCCCCCCTCTCCCATGTGACAGCGTTGGTGCTTTGCAATTGGCTGCTCGTGCATGCTGTGTAAGCTCCAAGCCCTGTGTACCTGGTAGGAACAATATTAAGATGAACCTGTTTCTTTGTCCTGCATGAGCAAAGACCTGGTTCACTTTCAGCCAACATAACAGGCTAAAATCAGACAGTTTTTCACAAATCTCTTGTATTCAGTCTGTGACAAAATGCAAACTTAGCCCAGGCAAGGTGACAGCAACCGTAAACCACATGGAAAGTCCAGATGAGGTTGAAGACAATGGTGTATCAGGGTCAGGTGCACAAGGAAATGCTCCATTACCTGCAAATAGACTGTTTCCTACATTGAGAAATAATAAGGAAGTTCACTTAAAAAATGTACAGTGTTTGCAATAAACACATTTAGCTTTACACTCCCATCCAAAGAATGTTGGTTTGTACTTTGGTCTGAATTCCACATAAATTGTTATTATTTCAAAGAAAAGATTCCAAAGTGGAAAAAATCAACAATTCTATAGCTTCTAATATCAGAACTGTTATGCCGCGTACACACGATCGGAATTTTTGTCGGAAAAAACTCTGACGGTTTTTCCGACGGAATTCGGACGGAAGTCCGCTCAAGATGTGTTGCCTACACACGGTCACACCAAATTCTGACGGTCAATAACACAGCGGCATAAAACACGTTCGACAGCATTATAAAAAGGGAAGTTTAATGCCTCTGAGCATGCGTCGAATTGTTTCCGAGCATGCGTCGGAATTTTGCGTGTCGGAATTGCATACACACGATCGGAAAATCCGATAGAAAGGTTTTCCGTCGGAAAAATTGAGAACAGGTTCTCAATTCAAAGTCCGTCGGAAATTCTGACAGAAAAAGACCGTTGGGCATACACACGGTTGGAAAATCCGATGAAACGCTCCCATCGGACTGTTTCCATCGGAAATTCCGACCGTGTGTACGCCGCATTAAAAAGTAGCTTCACTTTTGTTAAGAAAAAAAACATTCCCATCTGGGTGATCTATGATTACAACAAGGATTTTAACAAACTTTGTTGCAGATTCCTACTTTTTGTTATTCTGAAGAAACCTCTGTGTGTTGTCTGTGTCCATGTGGAAAGTGAATCCAATGGCCTAAAAATGTATACCACCGATACCACTAGTGGGCCTGGTTTGACCTCGCTGGAAGATGGCCGCTTGAGACCAGAGCTCCCGCCGCTATGGGTCTTTATAGCTCCACAGGAGGTACGATTCACCCCAGATCGCCATGGGGCGCATGCGCGGATGCCTGAGCGGGCGGACGTCCTGACTTAGAGCTCCGCTCCGAGGGAGGGGATAGCCGGAGGACTACGAGTCCCAGCGGTACCGCGAACGGTACAAACCAGCACCACAAGCCACAGCTAGACCCCGGGTACATTTATAATGGTCCTGCGAGGACATAAACTTAAAATTAAAGCGCCAGTCTCCAAAACGGCGCCGACCAGGCAGGCCCTCAGAATGGCTGCAGCCATCTCCTCACAGACAAGCATACAGCGCTGTGAAACAGCGCCCTCACAGCTTACAGAGGATACAGCAGGCACAGACTCAGATACTGAGGTAACTCAGACTGAGAATAATGATGACATGTTTAAAAAGTTTGAATACATGTTACATAAAGCCCTAAAGAAGACTTCTGACAGAATCACTGATAAACTGACCAAAGAAATTAGAGAGCTGGGGCAGAGAACAGCTGAGCTAGAAATTAGAGTGGACGACCTAGATGATTTAACACAGCGAAACACCTCAGAGCTTGAAATTCTAAAGGAAGAAAATCTTACACTACAGTCTCGGTTAGAAAATCAGGAAAATAGGGATCGACGATCGAACCTGAGAATAAGAGGAATTCCTGAGACTGTCCTTGATCTCCCGGCTACTATAACAGCCCTATTTCAAGAATTACAGCCTGGTTTACCAGTGGAAAGACTAGAATTCGATAGAATTCACAGAGCTCTAGCCCCCCGCAAAACAAATGGCCCACCAAGAGATATAATTGCTAAATTGCACTACTACAGAACCAAAGAGCAACTACTAGCGGCTGCTAGGGACAAAGAATCTCTGCAATTTCAGGGCCACACTTATCAGCTTTTTGCTGATATATCTCCTCTCACGGTTGCTAGAAGACGTGCACTTAAACCCCAGCTGCAAATCCTGCAACAACACCATATTACCTATCGCTGGGGATTTCCCTTTTCTCTAAAATTTACCTTTCTCGAAACTAAATACATTTGTAGGTCCCCGGAAGACCTGCAGTCGGCCCTGGTTGAAATGGGCATCGCAGATAGATCCACTTCAAATGATCATACCCGCAGACGCCCTGCCTCAATTCCTCTTCAGCAGAAAAAAGCCACTACACCCTCCGCGGGTGCATCTTCATCCTCTCAACATCATATTCCCAAACGTGGACGATTCGAAAATCAATCCCCCTCCAACGAGGATTCTATGGACTGAACTTCTAACCTAGTCCGTCCTGCTAAAATTTACTACTAGCATCACTTGCTGGCTGAAAATTCAAAAATCCAATACTCTAAAATCACTTTTTGATCTCCTTTAGGAAATTTTTAGTCGAGACTTGACCATTCTTTTTCTAATATACCCTCTAGTATCCAGTGTCTAAGTATAGATACCTGACCTTGTTTTCTTTTTTTTTTTCCTATTTCACTATCTTACCCATATTGGTATTTATACTAATTAATGCATTGTGACATCTTTATATTCTATTTTTTGTTTAGGTCCTTATACAAAGCGGACTTTTAGTTGTTTAAAAGTTTCTTTATATAATCTCGTGGTCCTCCGGTGCCATCCCTCCCTCAGGAAATTCTTGTTGCCCCCTGTTCCATCTTCGGGTACCCGTTAAGAGTATGCGGGTCTCTGATGATGGCTCTGGAACCTCTCGGAACATGCTGAATATGTTCTGTAGACGTTCCCACACCCTGTGTTACTATCTTTTATTAATACTAATATGCTATTACAAAAGGGTCGATCGTTTTTCCTTTTTATTTTATTATTACTACTCTTTTTTTTTCTGCTTTGCTTTCTCTAATCTTTTCCCTCTCCAGGTGGTGATTACGAACCTAGAAGTAAGTCATGTTTTTATTCTTATAGTAAACTATACCTTACAGTTATGGCTCCCATAAATATTATGTCTTTAAATGTACAAGGGTTTAACATTCCACACAAACGTACAAAAGCTATGCGTACTTTTCATGCTAAAAAGGCTCACATTATATGCCTACAGGAAACTCACTTTATAGACAAGGCTCATCCAAAATTCCTCTCCTCCACATATCCACAATTTTATGTTGCCTCTGCTCCCGTTAAACAACGGGGAACTCTCATAGGTTTCCACCGCAACACTCCATTCACCCTTGTGTCACAACTGAACGATCCAGAAGGTAGATACATTTTGATTACAGGATACCTCGCTGACGACCCTATCACGGTCGTATCTTATTATGCTCCCAACAAACGACCATTAGCTTTTATGTCTCATCTTTTCCAACTTATCGAGACACATAAATTTGGTACATTGGTCCTATGTGGAGATTCTAATGCTACAGTATTCCCATTCCTTGACAAATCTCCAATTACTCCTAATGCGAACTCCACTAAGACGACTCTCCAACCCCTGCTGACAGCCCACAAATTGGTAGACACATGGAGAGAACTTAACCCCACCAATAGACGTTATACACACTATTCGTATCCACACAAATCATTCTCCCGTATTGATCACATCTTCGTTCCAACTAGTTTACTACCAGAAATACTGTCCTCTAAAATTATTCCATTACCATGGTCAGATCATTGTGCAGTTTTTACCACCCTAACCTCAACTATACCCAGATCCCACGATACAACCTGGAACCTAAATGATACTCTACTAACCCATCCGTCCCATAGATCGCTAATTGAACGAGCGCTGTCTGATTACATCTCCTCTAATGATACAGGCGATGTCTCTTCCCTGACATTATGGGAAGCTCATAAATCTGTCATTCGAGGAAATCTTATCCGTCTAACTTCAACACTCAAAAGAGAGCGTAAGCTTATGTTCGCAAAACTGGAAAATGCTTTCAACACATGCCACTCAGTTTTTCAATCCTCTCCAACTGCTGATAACCATACAAAGCTTGATAAAGCACGACTGGATCTAGACCTTTTTTTAACAGATTCAGCCGACAAGCTTATGAGTAAACGCCAACATATCCAGTATCTCAAAGCCAACAAACCTGACACTCCCATGGCACGTAGTTTAAAAATGTTACAAAAAGTGCAGTCCTCTTTCAGACTTAGGACTACACGTGACGGATATACTAGCAATCCGGTAAAAATACTGGAGATATTTCATTCCAAACTATCTAAACTATATTCCTCTTGCCAAGGGTTTGACAAATCAAAAGCAGATACTATGTTTTCCAATATTAACCTTCCCACCCTTGATCAATCACAACATGATAATCTTGAGCGCCAAATAACTACCCCGGAAGTCCTGAATGCGATCAATCAACTAAAACTCAATAAAAGACCAGGCCCTGACGGATTCTCAGCATTATACTATAAGCAGTTCTCACATATACTAGCGCCGATCCTGACCAGAGCCTTCAATTCCATCCTTGAAAATCATTCCTTCCGCACAGAAACACTCACCTCCATTATAGTAATGATTCCTAAACCACACTCAGACACAACTGCTTGGGCAAATTATCGCCCTATATCACTACTCAACCTTGACATTAAATTATTAGCTAAGATATTAGCTACCCGCCTCAACAATATTATAGGTCAATTGATACACCGTGATCAAACCGGCTTTATGCCAAAAAGGCAGGCAGGTGACAACATCAGACGTGCTCTTCTACTCATGAACGCAGCTAAATCTAGACATATTCCTTCATGTCTTATATCTTTAGATATTAAGAAAGCGTTCGATTCTGTCACCTGGCCTTATATGCAGTATACGTTACAAAAATGGGGTTTTGGTAATCATTTTCTGAAATGGATCTCTTCGCTCTACGATAGCCCTAAAGCATACATTAAATATGCCGGCTATAAATCCGCAATGATGAACATTTGTAGAGGTACGAGACAGGGATGTCCCCTATCCCCCTTACTTTTTGCCCTCCTTATTGAACCGTTGGCACAGTTAATTAGGAGTAATCAAGATATCAAGGGTATTGAATTAGGAGGTTTTCACCATAAATTATGCCTTTTCGCTGACGATATTCTCATATTCCTAACTCATCCACATATATCTGCTCCAAATTTACTAAACCTACTAGACAAATTTGCTACAGTTTCTGGACTTAAGGTCAATCCTACCAAATCAAATGTACTTAACATATCTTTAGAACAAACAGATCTCCTACATCTCCAATCTACTTTACCATTTCACTGGGTTTCTAATCAACTACCCTATTTAGGTGTTCAGCTCACAACCTCACTCAAAGATTTATTTAGAGTCAACTACCTCCCTCTACTGAAACAAGTTACTAACTTCATGAAACAATGGTCCTCTCTCCCATTATCCTGGTTGGGAAGGATTAATGCAATAAAAATGTCAATTTTACCGAAATTTCTTTATTTGTTTAGAGTTTTGCCTATCCCACTACCAGCATATTTCCTCAGAATATTACAACGTAGAGTCTCGGCCTTCATCTGGGGGAAAATCAAACCACGGATACCTATGACCACATTATATCTAAGTAAACAGAGGGGAGGGCTAGGCTTACCAAATTTTGCTTCCTATTATTCGGCTGCCCAACTCTCAATCCTTACAAAATATCATTCTAACGTAGAAACACCCCTATGGATATTGATTGAATCTGTAGACTGTGACCCTATCTCTATTGCAAATATATTATGGATTCAACGCACAGATAGGTCACATATCTCTAATCCCATCACGAAGCATTCCTTATCAATATGGGATAAATTTGGTAAGCCTTCCAACCTTCAATCTCCACATAATCCTCTTCTCTCCTTCCTTGGAAACCCAGCCTTTTACCCAGCATGGAGGTATCCAAAGTCATTTTCTGCTTGGTCCACTTTAAATTTATCTAGATTATATCAACTATGTCATAATTCCACCATCATGGAATTCCCAACACTATGTGACACTCATGGACTCCCAAGATCGGAAACCTTTAGATACCTGCAAATTAAGAATTTTTACGCTCCTCTCCTAAATGTTGGCACACCGCTTAACCAGATGTCTCAATTTGAACGTATATGCAAAAGTGATCCACACATTAGAGGGGTTATCTCTTCGATATACCAGCAGCTTACTACTCCCCCTAAGGATGTTTTACCTCCCTACGCAGATAAATGGGCAGTAGATATGAACAGAGTTTTTGACATTAATGACTGGTCCAAAGTATGGCAAGCTACAAAAAGCTCTTCCCCTAATTGTCACGCTGTTGAAACCAACTTTAAAGTTTTAGCAAGATGGTACCTAGTACCTGCTAGAATAGCCAAATTCACCCCGAATTATCCTAACAACTGCTTCAGAGGTTGTCCTTCCCCAGGTACCCATTTCCACATCTGGTGGCAATGTCCGGTGGTCCAAGAGTTTTGGACAAATATTTTTGCTTTGGCTTCCAAAGCCCTAGAATGTTCTATACCTCTAGATCCAGCCATGGCTCTTCTGAACCTGAAACCTCCAACGCTAACGCTTCCTCAATTTAAGCTGTTCCTCCAGCTTAGTACTGCCGCTAAACAAACTATAGCTAAAGCCTGGAAATCCAAAACTCTGATAGTTGCGGAAGCCAAACATAGAATGAATAGAGCTTTAACTCATGCTAAAATGTCGGCCATAGAAGACAATAAGATTGATAACTTTAAAAAAATCTGGCAACCATGGGTAAAACATTACCTTCCCCCTGACTTCGACCAGTCATTATTGTTACCTCAATAGTTATTTGATTATTTTATCAGATGAACTACATTGTCTTATTTGATATGCAGATCACCACCTGGAGAAACTCTTTCCTTCTTTCCTCTTCTTTTTTCTCCTTTTATTTTACTTTTTCCTCCCTCTTCTTTTCTATCTCACATTTTTTAGCTCTTTAGTTTTACTATGGAATATATTAACTAAATTCATCTATTTGACATTATAACTGCCTACATCTAATACCAACATGTTTTATTTTTCAGATTGTTTACCCTGAAGTTAAAATACACTGTAAACAATAGTTATGCTTATACTCATTCGCTATTCATTGTCCTTAAGATACTAATTTTCTCTATGTACTCTTAATACTATCTTAAGTTATGATAATACCTGTTCGTTTAAATTGCCCCCATTTTACCACAGTTTGTACCCATTAGGGGTGGTAAAATGGTCTGGAGGCATATCTATAACGTATCTAGTAGGGATCCAGGGTTACTCATTGTACCCATGAAACATTGTTTATTAGACATTTTCACAGTGTCGGATTTCTGACCTATTATTCTATTCTTTAAACTGCATAATACACATGTTGTTATTTACTTTTATTTAAATTACATGATACTTCATATGTGACAATGAATATATGAAATGCACCTTATTATTTTTCCTTTTTTGCTATTTATTGTTTCTGTCTTTTATTTTCAATAAAAATTTGAAAAAAAAATCAATAAAAATCTTTGACAAGGAAAATCTGTTTTGTCTGTTCCTCCTTGCTCGCAACCTCCTAATTGTCTTAACTGGTCCGATGCAATCTCTGCCGATACAACTATCTCTATTACACATAGACTATACTTGCTGGAAGTTAAGAACATTCTGCCAGCATCACCCCCATTCACTTGCATCCCTGCTATTTGATTGAATTCCACTACAAGTCGTGAGACTGTCCAGGCCTACCATCGCACTGCACATCTATCCATCTTTGCCTGCTGCTCCCCTCTCAACTTGGGGTCCCTCCTGGAAAATGCACAAGAGTTTATCCCCAACTGATGCAAGAACTACCACGGGGGGCATTCGCTCGCTCTAGCTTGATACTGCCTAGTGCCTACCTCATGGCACTGCCAGTTGATGAAACTAACGTATGTATTGTATGTATTGTATGTATGGTTTGATGTAAATAAGCTACATTACAACAATGTATGCTGGGGTTTCTCCCTCTCAAAACTGCTGCGGACCCTATAACCCCCTTCTCCTATATGGGCTTCAAACAAAATGGCCCTTTAAGAGCTATGGGCGGAAGTGACGTTTTGACGTCGCTTCCGCCCTGCAATGTCATGGAGATGGGTGGCGGCCATCTTCCCCTCACTCGTCTCCATGCCAAGGAAGAAGGAATATCCGATCGCCTCAGCTGCTGCCGACGGCTCCGGTAAGGGGCGGAGGGCACTAAAGCGCGGTGGGAGGGGGGGCCCTCTCCCACCGCCAATAAAAGTGATCTCGTGGCAGAGACCACTTTTATCTTGAAGCGGACCTCCGGCCGAACAAGAGGATACCGGTAACAACGATATCCCCCCATCAAAGTCAGGACGTATATCGGCGGTCCAGAAGTGGTTAAATGTGGCAAATGTCTGCCTTGTAGGGTTAGTAAAAAAACTGAACGAAAAAAGGAGTTGTTCAGGTCCATCACTAAAAGGGAGAGAATACAAAATCAAAGAACTAATAGCATGTACCAGTACACATGTCACGTACGTTCTGGAATGCCCCTGTCAAAAACAGTATGTAGAGAGAACCACAAGGCCCCTATTCGTTAGAATTCGGGAACATATAAATAATATAAAAACGGGCTTCCAAAAACATGGAGTATCCAGACATTTTAAAGAGTACCACAATAAAGATCCATCTGGACTTGTTTTCTATGCCATAGACAAGATTAAGGGTCACTGGAGAGGAGACAATAAAAAGATCAAAATATCACAAAATGAAACTGAAGGGATCTTTATATTGAATACCCTCCAGCCTAAAGTTTTGAATATAGACCTAAATTGCTTCCTCACCAACTTCTAATTCTCTTCCAAAGACGATCCTGAATAGGCCTGCTTAAGATTTTGATGTTTATTCCGGCCATGTCATTTTTGCGTGGGTGGTGTGCAATTGCACTTTTTTCTTTGGGTGTTATATAAGGATTGGATATACAACACAGACTACCACCAGCGCTTCTATTTTGAGTTTTTGGACTAACCAAAAATGGCTGCGGTCACATGACCACTAATCGGGGTACATCTTTAAACCGGATGGTGTAGCAAGATGGCATTGCTCCAGATGACGTCCCAGTGACGAAATGCATAGGGCGGAGTTACCAGCGTCTTTGCATCACTTCTGGTTACGAGCCGTGGAACGCAAACTGTACCGGCTTCCTGTTTTTTTAAAGCTCTGTATTACCATACTAAATGTTAGTACGTTTTCACTTTTACAAAAAAATTATATATTTTTTAAATGGTAATGCACTATTGAGATGTCTCTTTTCTGCATGTGGGAGCTAGAGAAAAGTGAAGGAGACCCTTATATCTTACACCGCAAACACAGAAATAATCAGCTGACACAGGAAAAGGTCTTCAGTTTGCTACACAGTGGCAAATACTATGAGGGCGCAATGAGTGAGTGCATTATCTATTGGGCACCTATAAGAAGCATGGAGTACAGTTTATGAAGAGCACCTGTCACTTTTATATTTTTACTTTTATTTTTATTATCACGGCATATGGACTATTTGTGCATACATTATTCTTTCAGCATAATTTGTCAAGTGTTAAGTATGTCACCCAAAGGACATCAGGTTTTTTATATCTTTTTATGTATTTTTTCATGTTCTCACAAATATTTCAAATCCAGGCACAGTGGTTCACATATTTATTGGCATTTTTTGCATGTTGATCCTACGATCCACACAGGGATTTTTCAAGCAGTGACACACCAGATTGTTGTATCAGGATATAGGTCATTTGCATTTTGGGATCGCTCTTTATATGTTTTTGCCTTTGTTTGCATATGAATTGCTCTGAGGCCATTTGAATAGTGGCACATCAGATTGTTGCACAAGAAAGTAGGTTATATGGATTGGGTTTACACTTTTAATTTCTATGTTCTCACTAGAAATGTATTGATTTAGGGGTGCAAGACTTTTCACCCTAGAACAGCGCCACTTTTACCGTTCCTTCTTTTACACAGGTTACATTTCTGGGCTATGTCATTTCCACTGCTGGTTTTTCGATGGAATCAGAGAAACTTTCAGCACTCCTACAGGGGCCCCGACCCGTGGGTTTATGTTCTCTGCAACATTTTTTTGGTTTTGCCAACTATTATCGGAGGTTTATTCGTAACTTCTCGTCTCTGGTC
This sequence comes from Lithobates sylvaticus, assembly GCA_028564925.1. Classification (NCBI taxonomy): domain Eukaryota; kingdom Metazoa; phylum Chordata; class Amphibia; order Anura; family Ranidae; genus Lithobates; species Lithobates sylvaticus. Next base: position 180,668,146 of record CM053033.1, on the reverse strand, counting down.
AAGCCCCTGACTGATATGACCAGTAAGGACGGTAACCCACAGAGTTGGTCTCCGGAGTTCATTAAGGCCTTTGAGAGTCTCAAGGCTGCCCTTGTTTCTGCTCCTGTGTTGGCACATCCTGATCCTACGTTACCTTTTATCCTTGAGGTTGATGCTTCTGAGACTGGAGTTGGCGCCCTTCTGTCTCCACGTCCTACCTCTCAGAGCGCTATGCATCCTTATGGCTACTTTTCCAAGAAATTGTCACCTGCTGAGTGTAATTACAAGATTGGCGACAGAGAGCTGTTAGCGAACATTTTAGCCATGAAAGAATGGAGACATCTCCTCGAAGGTACCACTGTGCCGGTTCTCCTTCTTACTGACCATAAGAATCTTACATTCTTGTCTGAGGCCAAATGCCTCTCTCCCAGAAGGGCGCGATGGGCTCTTTTCTTGTCTAGCTTCAATTACATTGTCTCATTCTTACCCGGTACTAAGAATGTAAGGGCTGACGCTTTGTCACAACAATTTTCCTCCACTTCCAAGATGGAGTCGGTTCCGGTTCCTGTGATTCCTCCTGATCGTATTCTGGCTACGGTTCGCACCAGTCTCACTTCTCCTTTGGGTGATAAAATTCTTGCCGCTCGGGTCCATGCTCCTCCTGAGAAACCTTGTGACCACTGCTGTGTCCCGGAGAGTCTCTGTACTGCCGTGCTCCAGACTTACCATTCTCTCTTACCAACTCTTTTGGGCCATTTCCTAACAATTCTGGTGGCCTAGTCTACGTGCTGATGTAACCACCTTTGTAGCTGCCTGTTCCGTGTGTGCTCAAAGTAAGATTCCACGACACCTTCCAGTGGGCCTCTTACAATCCATACCCAATGGAGAGAGGCCATGGACCCGCCTGTCTATGGATTTCATTGTGGAATTACCCAACTCCCAGGGCAACACAGTTATCCTTATGGTGGTTGACCGGTTCTCTAAAATGTCCCATTGTATTCCACTTAAGAAGTTGCCCACATCTAAGGAACTGGCTTCCATTTTTGCTCGGGAGATCTTTCGCTTACATGGGCTACACAAGGTGATTGTCTCAGACAGGGGTAGTCAGTTTGTGTCCCGGTTCGTTTTGCTTGCTTTATTCTCTGCTTATCACCCGCAGTCTAATGGGGCTGCAGAACAAGCTAATCAGTCCTTGGAGCAATTCCTACGTTGCTATATTTCTGACCATCATAAAAAATGGTCAGACCTCTTACTGTGGGCAGAGTTTGCTCACAATAGTGCCTTGAATTTTGCTTCCCGATTTTCCCCGTTTATGGCGAACTATGGTTTCCAACATTCCATGTTGCTTGACTCATTTTTTTTCCGCAGAGTATTCCTGCGTTAGAGTAGCATCTCCGTGGTCTTCATTCCACTTGGGCACAAGTCCAGGAGGCTTTGCGACATGCTAATGATAGGTAGAGACTCCATGCTGACCGCAGACGATTGCCTGCGCCTTCCTACCAGGTTGGGGACAGGGTCTGGCTGTCATCTTACAACCTCCAGCTTAGTGTTCCCTCTCTGAAGTTTGCACCTTGGTTTATTGGGCCTTTCCGTATGCTTCGCAGGATTAACCCAGTGGCGTATCTCTAATGTATTTCATGTCTCCTTATTAAAACCTTTACCCTGCAACCCCTTTACCACCTCGGTGGCTCATCCTCACCCTGTACAAATTGAGAACCATGAGGAGTATGAAGTATAGTCCATTGTTGACTCCCATAGGTTCCATGGGCGCATACAGTACCTGGTGCATTGGAAAGGGTAGGGTCCGGGGGAACGTACATGCCCCTGTCCTCACCTGTGATTTCCATAGACATTTCCCCTCAAGCTTGGTGGTCCAACGAGGGGGAGGGGTCATTGAGGAGGGGGTACTGTCAGGGCTGGGCTCAGCCCTTCCTTCTCAAAGCTGGCCACTCAGCTGTCGGCTAATTGGCATTTCCACAGTGACTCACCTGTTGATGATATCCTGCTCTTCAGTCCTGCCTACTTAAAGGGTTGTATAGGTAAGTGTTTTTTCACCTTAATGCATCCTATGCATTAAGGTAAAAAAACACCTGTCAGTGACCGGCCACCAGCTCCCCCCCCCCCCCGTTTTACTTACCTGAACCCCTCGAACTTTGGACGTGCCATCTCTTGGCTAGGGGGTTCTCGGCTGTTGATTGGATAGATAGATAGCAGCGCAGCCATTGGCTCCTGCTGCTGTCAATCAAATCCAATGATGCAGTCTCCAGGGGGGCGGGGCTGAGTCCTGCATTTGGCGTCTACGGTCTATGCCTCCACGCCAGCCGATCTTCTCCAACCTGTCTCCACGCCAGCCGATCTGCTCCAGCCTGCCTCCACGCCAGCCGATCTGCTCCAGCCTGCCTCCACGTCAGCTGATCCGCTCCAACCTGCCTCCACGATTGCCAATGGGGTTATGCTAGCCTCTGATGGTCCTGAACCTGATCCACGGTCCTGACATTCCGGTGCCCACGGTCCAGCCTGATGTTCCACTGCCTGTTCCCCAGCCTGCTGAGCTGGTGCCCGTTACCCAGCCTGCTGGGCCGGTGCCCATCACCCAGCCTGCTGAGCCAGTGTCCGTCACCCAGCCTGCTGAGCCAGTGTCCGTCACCCAGCCTGCTGAGCCGGAGCCAGTCACTCAGCCTGTTGAGCTGGTGCCCGTCACCCAGCCTGCTGGGCTGGTGCCTGCCTCCCAGTTTGCTGAGCTGGTGCCTGTTTCCCAGCCTACTGGGCCAGTTGCCCCCATTACCCAGCCTGTTAAGCCAGTGCCCGTTACCCAGCCTGCTGATACAGTGCTTCCTAAATCGATTCCTGATGCCCAGTTTGCTGCTGCCACTGCCCAGCCTGTTCCAGTGCCCGCTGTTCAGCCTGTCGCTCCAGTGTACGCTGCCTGGCCTGATGTTCCAGTGCCTGTTGTCCAGTCTGATGATCCAAAGCTTGATGATCCAGTTCCTGATGCCCGGCTTGATGTTCCAGTGCCCTCTGTCTGGTCTGATGTTCCAGTGCCCTCTGTCTGGTCTGATGTTCCGGTGCCCTTTGTCTGGTCTGATGTTCCGGTGCCCTTTGTCTGGTCTGATGTTCCGGTGCCCTCTGTCTAGTCTGATGTTCCGGTGCCCTCTGTCTGGTCTGATGTTCCGGTGCCCTCTGTCTGGTCTGATGTTCCAGTACCCGTTGTCCGGCCTGATGTTCCAGTACCCATTGTCCGGCCTGATGTGCCAGTGTCTGCTGTCCAGTCTGATGACCCGATGTCTAGCTTGATGTCCCAGTGCCCGCTGTCCGGCCTGATGTTTCAATACCCGCTGTCCGGCCTGATGTTCCAGTGCCCTCTGTCTGGTCTGATGTTCCGGTGCCCTCTGTCTGGTCTGATGTTCCGGTGCCCTCTGTCTGGTCTGATGTCCCAGTGCCCGCTGTCCTGATGTTTTAATACCCGCTGTCCGGCCTGATGTTTTAATACCCGCTGTCCGGCCTGATGTTCCAGTGTCCGTTGTCTGGCCTAATGTTCCAGTGCCCGCTGCCCGGCCTGATGTTTCAGTGCCTGCTGTCCAGTCTGATGATCCGATGCTCAACGTCCTGCTTGATGATCCAGTTCCTGACGCCCGGCCTGATGTTATAGTGCCTGCCGTCTGCCCTGATGTTCCAGTGCCTGCTCTCGAGTCTGATGATCCGATGCCCGATGTCCAGCTTGATGATCCAGTCCCTGATGCCCGGCCTGATGCCCGGATGATCCGATGCCCGATGTCCAGCTTGATGATCCAGTCCCTGATGCTCGGCCTGATGTTCCAGTGCATGCTCTCCAGTCCATGATCTGATGTCCAGCTTGATGTGCCTCTGCCCAGCTTGATGTGCCTCTGCCCAGCTTGATGTGCCTCTGCCCGCTGCCCAGCTTGATGTGCCTCTGCCCGCTGCCCAGCTTGATGTGCCTCTGCCCGCTGCCCAGCTTGATGTGCCTCTGCCCGCTGCTCAGTTTGATGTGCCTATGCCCGCTGCCCAGCTTGATGTGCCTATGCCCGCTGCCCAACATCGAGAATTAAAGTCAACGGCCAGCTGTCAACCACCTTCTCCATATCGAACGGCACACACACCAAGGATGCCCCTTATCTCAACTCGTATTAGTGCTCACTCTGGAACCACTACTACCACTACAGACTTAGGCCCAACCCAGACATTAAAGGGGTAGAAATAAAAGATAGACAATACAAAATACCGGCCTACGCAGATGACATCTTGCTCACAGTCCCCGTCACCACAATTCCCAACCTACTAAAAGACTTTTCTCTCTTCAAATCACTCCAATCTCCAAATCAATTTAGTTAAATCCAGGGCACTAAACGTCTCCCTAAACTATAAATAATACATATAACAGCAACATGAATTGTAATCTACACTGAGGCAATGGCTATTCCCATTAACTGGAAGGAAAACCGGATAGTAAACTGCATTGAATAGAGTGGTACTAATGGAAGTCTCCTGCAGTCCTCCTTGACAAGGGCAAACAGATCCATGCTTTTGTTGCCAGTGCATTAGCGAAGGTAGCTGTTGAATAAAATTACTCCTCAGTGTAACATAGCCAAGTCTGGAAGGCTGTATCCCAATGGGAAACTCACATTAGAGCTGTCAAACCATACGATTTCCGTGATTATGAGGTTGCTTATTGTTGCAATTGGTGTAATTTGCCTCAGAACTTGCGTATGAAAATGCAGACAGATGTCACTTCCAAGTAAGTCGGTAAAACAAATTGCTATTAAAGTAACAAGTCTGCTGGCAGCTACTTCATACTAAGGCCTATAGTCTCTATGGGTGTCCCGGGGTTGTTTTTGCATTTATGACTTTTAATAAACACCCACTTATTTTTTTCCAGAGCTGTTCTCACCTGGGCTGGTTCTTCAACAGTCTTTGGATCCCCAGTGTCACCTTGGATGAGGGAAGCCAGCTGTGATTTCTTGGTACGTACCACTGCACATGTACGAGTAGTGCTGCGCTCTCAATGGACCCACAGCCTCCTAAAACAGGAGGTTGTGGGGAATTTGAGGCGATCCGATCGGAAGTGGAGTGGCTACCTGTCAGAATTAGGTACCCGCTCCAATAAAAAAATATAACCCTCCAATAGTGGTAGAGGAGGGGGGCAGAGGAGTAGAAAAAGTGGAACTTGCCTTTTAGGTAAAGTTTCACTTTAAGGCTACATGCACAAGGACGTAATTATTCATAAAATATGCCTTTTGCACTTGCATGCACGTACAATGTATTTCACTGTTGCATTTGTGAATTTTTGTTGTATATGCATGTGTTGGTGAATGCTGATGCATACAAGCCTCAGTGTTTACACAGGTAGTACAGGGATGTGCAGCCATTAATTTCTTTGGCCGCTGTATACCGCACCTTTGGTTCCCCAGCGGCAAGAAAACAACGTGTTTTTAATGCTAGGCATATTATATGCTGAATTATGTAATTGTGAATGAGACTTAAGGCTGATACGATTAAAGGGGAATAGGCTCTATTTAGACCGATATAGGAGTGTGGATTGGCAATCACTACTTTATAGCCTTTTTATAGTCTTTTTTTTTTTTTTTGTTAGGCAATTGGCAGGTTCAGCCGTTCACAAAGAACATGTCCCAGTTCATGTATTTCGTTTTAAAATAAGCTCCAGGAACGTGTATGAATACTAGGCAATATAAAAGTTGACCAAATTCAGAAAGTTCTTGAAAATAATCTAAAGATAGAATAATTATTTGAACCGTTTAAGTAAATTTAAATAAATGTGTTTTGCACAGATACAAAGTCACTTAAAGGGTAACTTAACTCTGGAAGCTGTACCCCAAAAAAAGGCATATGGCAAATAACTAGTCAGCGGTATTGCCTGTGGTCTCCCTGCAGCTTATCTTTCTCCATTACAGACTTATGCCCCATACACACGGTCGGAAAATCCGACCACAAAATCCATCGGATTTTGTCCGACACTGGTGTTGCATACACACGGTCAGACAAAGTTGTCAGAAAATCCAATCATTCTGAACGTGGTGACGTTTGTTGCCTACGACGGGACTACGTAGAGGCTAGTAGCCAATAGCTTTGGTCTCGTAATGTGATCTGAGCATGCGTGGCACTTTGTCCGTCGGAATTCGCTACACACGATCGGAATTGGTGTGATCGGACTTTGTTGTCGGAAAATCTATCCAGCAGGAGATAGAACTTTGTCCGTCGGACAATCCGATGGAAACTGTCCGATGGTGCCTACACATGGTCGGAATTTCCGACAACATTGTCCGATAGGACAGAATCCATCGGAAAATCCGACCGTGTGTATGGGGCTTTACAATGCCTTATTCTGCACTGTCAATGTATGGAGGCAACCGTCTTGGTAGAGACACATTTCCCATGAATGATAGCATTACTAAGGTGCCTCGTGACTGTCCACCTATTTTAAATTGATCATTCTCAAGTTAAAAAGCTATGGTGCGGTGCGTTAAAAAATTGTCATTCTCGTGCTTTTATGTAAAAGCATGTTGTAGAATTCAATGATAATGCAGTGATCTGGGCCAAATTCACATTGTTATTCAATGTAAAAAAGCAACTAATTTTCATGAATAAAAAACTGAAGTTTCTCCAACCCCAGTCAAGGCAGTTTAGATCATCAAAATCACTACCATACATTATTGCAGATAGCCCATTGTTTTTCCAGCCTAGAAAAAAAAAGTAAAAAAGTAGCCTCCATCTACATAGATAAATGCAAACCATAATCAGAAAGTTGTTTTTTCTTAATAATAATACACATATGATTTTTTACATTAGATTAATTTGATTTGCATGTACGGTATAGCTATAGGAATATTTTGCACTTTGCGTTTAATTCTATCAACGTTGTTATCTTTCAAGAGGGAATGGTGCCCCCTCCTGGCTCCTCTGGGAACTCACATGAGGGGATTTGCTTGCATACTCTTAGGGCCCATTTATACCAGAAGGTGCACAGAACTGCACATTTTTGACTGCACGTTTACATGCATCTGATGTGTGCTTGACGCGCGATTGACACGCGCTTGAATGCATTTTGTGCTGCTGCGTTTGCAGTGCATTTTTCTATACATTTTTGGGCTTGGCTTTCTTGGCTTAAAGGGGCTCAGTGCGGTGCATTTGAAGCGTTTTTGTAGTGCGTTACCTGCATTTGCCGTGCGGAAAAATGCAGCATGCTCTGATCATAGGATTACCTTGAATTTGGGCCGTCTATGCAGCTGAAGTGCAGTTCAAAATGCATCCAACTGCGTTCGGTATGAAAGGGCCCTTAGGCTGCATTCACACCTAGTGTATTTGAAATGCACATTTTCTATGCATTTTTCATATGACAGAGCAGCTAATTGACTTCAAATGGCGACCCTACACGTGACAAACGCAGAAAAGTCACTCATGGAGCTTTTTGACACATTCCAGTTGTGTGTTTTTTGTGGAGCTTTTAATGTGTTTGCTGAAAGTTTTTTAGGCAGCAAAATGCACATTTGCTTGCTGTGTTGGGGTGCCATTACCAAATCATGGCACCTCAAGCACGTCACGTGTTTTGCGCACAGTCCTATAATGTCCTGATGTGAATGGAGAAATAAAGTGAAAGGTGACAGGGGGCATAAGCTCCAAGCCCCATAGCTGATAGGATCAACATTAAGCTAAACACTTCTACTCACTCCTTCACCATTTCAATTTGCCACAAGAACCCTCAGAAATACCTGGTACCGCCAGGTATATAGGAACACTTGAAAAACAATAGTGTACCGCCAATATACAGAGTATATAAACTTGATGTGCAATAATAAACATAAAAACTGGTGCAAAAATAAAAAGCACAAAAGTCCAAAGGTGACAGAGAATGAGTCCCATGGCATATATAATTGGTGAAAAATACAGTTGACACAGCAATGCCAATATATACGTGTAGCACCCTGATGTTTAGGCAGGGTTGCTATTAAATTTAGTTGCCAGGCGATAGTTGCCTTGGCCAGTTGTTAGGAGATCAATTGATTCCTCTCTAAATCTGGACTTGTTGCACCCTTTCTCTTCTGTCACTAGATGGCACTATGCTAGTGGCATTATATAAGACAGGGGCTTTGCAAGCTCAGACATGAATGGATGGGGTGTCTCAGCCAATGGGCAGGGATTTTCTTTGGTCCCTTGGCCTGCTGGGAGAGCCTATTTATTTTGGGTGGAGTCAGGTGATCGGGGTTCTGTGCCACCTGGATGGCTGTCTGGGTGGACGTGTGTTATGCTGTCCTGGGCTGCTAGGCCGGAAGCCTGAGGCCTATCCCGGGGACACCTGGCTGCTAGGCTGCCTGAGGCCTATCCAGGAGCAGGAGAAGCAGCGTAGGGTTGGGACTACTGGCTTGTAGTCCAACCAGAAGTAGTGGTTCAGCCGGATGGGGAACCAGCTGTGGTCGGAGGTAGAGGGAAAGCAGTCACCACTAAGTGACCATATACCTTCTTACCGGAGATCACTGTGTGTAAGCTGAAGCCAGTACCAGAGCAGTCTTCTCACCAACCGGGGACGGTGAAGAAGTGGGAAAACTTCAGCGAGTGCCAAGCCAGGGACCCAGTGGGACAGCAGAGGTGGCGCTTGTGGAGCATCAGTGTGTGCCAAGCCAGGGACCTAGCGGGTCAGCAGGGGTGAGGCTTGAAGAGTATCTGTGAGTGCCAAGCCAGGGACCCAGCAGGGAAGCGGGGGTGACGCTTGAGGAAGATACTGAGTGCTAACAGTGGAAGAGCTCAGGGATCCAGTGGCTATTGGATCTGAAGTCTAGTGAAAGACTGGGAGTTCATTGAGTGAAGATCCACAGTGAGTGATTGTGGAGTAAGCGGAGAACGGAGAACTGTTTGTGTTGCCAATAGTTGAATACAACTACCATTAGTAACTGTTACAAGATTGTTGCCATAGGAGACAGCGGTCCTACCTATACAGAAGCGTTGTCCAGCTGGAGGCCTTCACCTGTATAGCTGTCTACCTATAGAGTCAGCCAATTATCCTTGCATCTACCTAAGGGTGTCCTGGCCCTAATCCTCTCTCCCCAGTTCTGTTCAAGAGACAATAAATCTCTTTGCATTCAAAAAAGTGTCTGGCGCCCACCATTTCATCTTGCATTACACCCACCGTGCCTTGTAACCCACTCTACACAGAAGGATATCAGCTGTCCATAACTCTGGAGGTCACCATTAGGCCTCAAGGGACTCACCAGAGCAAATGGCTACCATTACAGTAGCATATGTGTCTACTGTATGTATGACTGGAAATCCCTCAGGAGTCAGTACGGCAACCCACTTCCAATGGCACCTTCTGATGTACTCCAACTGGGGATAAATAAAGCTCACCACAAGCCTGTCTAGTATCCTTACCACCTGCCTGCAGATCAAATCATTATTTTTGTGTTTATTATTGCACATCAAGTTTACATAATCTGTATATTGGCGCTACACTATTGTTTTTCATTTACTGTTTAAGGTTACACATACTGGGGCAAAATCAAATGTTCTCTATATTCTCTGCAGATCTAAAGTGGAAATGGAGAAAACTTCTGCATTATGACCACTAGATGTTGCTGACTATCACAGGAAATAAGTATGTTCCCCAGTTCCATCCAGTGAGGGTAGGGTAACGCAGTTTGCTGGGAGGAGGGAGCAGGGCTCAGGGCAGGGTTTACGCACGCAACTCCAGCCAGGAGCACGCAAGCATTGGTGTCTCCTTGGCAGATGGCTAGCTAAAGTAGACACCTGTAAATGGAGAGATGGACAGAAGTTCAGGGTCTGGCCAGACACCCATTTTCCAGAATGAGGACTATACATAATATGTAAGCGTAGACTTCCTAAAGTAATGAAGTTTAATTAAATTGTAAAAAATCTTTAATTCAATTTTAAAAAAATCTGTAGCTTTTCCTAAATGTTTCTGGTGATCCTGCCATAATTTTCACTGATCAGGTGCTTCCTGCTATGGTGTGACAACTGTCTCCCAACTGTGCTCCTTAATTGTCACCCTGTCACATGCTCCCCTAGAGGAGACTACAAGTGGTTGTGCTGCCATTCATTGTACAGGCAGAGTCCATTGTTCACCAGGAAGCCAGTGATTGGAGTGAGTTCATATAGACACAAAGGGTCTGTAAAAGGCTGGAGAAGATCAGCAGCACTGAGATTAAAGTGGTGTGCCCCTTAAAAAAAAAAGTAAAAGTCAGCAGCTACAAATACTGCAGCTGCTGACTTTTAATAATCGGACGCTTACCTGTCCCAGGGTCCAGCGATGCGGGGAATCAAAGCCACGCACGTTCTCCGCTCGGCGGCACCGGCATTCTTACTGTGGGCACCGTGATACGCTGCGCAGTCATCTGGGACCTGTCACATGTCCCAGATGACTGACTGCGCCAAGGGGAAGTGATGTCCCCAGCCCGGGCACTGAAGGAGGCAGACTACGAGGGACCCCCTAACAACAGGCATTTAGAGGTGAGTAAAAAATATTTTTTTTTTCAATTATTATTTTTTTTTTTCTCATTCCCAGGCCCCATTCAGCTGCCAGCTCGGAGATTCCGGACGTATTTACATCTTGATGTAGCGGGAACTCATGTTCCTGCTTGTGTTTTTTTTCTTTTTACGCTTTTCACGTGCTTCTGCTCATCACACATAGAGCAGCCCATTAACGTGAACGGGCTAGCCCTATGCACAGCATAAATGCCAAAGAAGCTCCAGAACCTTTTCGAGTATGGAACATGGCATGTTTTTTCACCACGCGTTTCCCATTTGCCATGCATCAAAACGCGTGCCTGCTACCTGCGCTTTAAATGTCATAAACAATTAATGGCACTGAAAGCGAGACACGCATTTGCAGTGCATTTCCAAAATTGCATAGCAAAACGTGTGTTATCTGTGTGCTTTGTCGCGTGTTCCAGAAACGCCAAGTGTGAGAGTTGAATGTAAATGCAGACGGATGTCATTACCCAAATGACCATGTTTGGACAATGACAGGAATCCCCCAGCTGGAAACGGTGGGGCTGGGGATTCATAGCCAACAGTGTCCTAACAACCAGTGACGTAGGAGGCCACACTGAGAGTGGGTGAGGCCTGGTGGGTAAATCTAATGCCCCGTACACACGAGTGGATTTTCCGTCGGTATTCCGGTCAAGCTTGGCTTGCGTACACACGGTCACACAAAAGTTTGAACTTTCGACCGTCAAGAACGTGGTGACGTACAACATTAGAACGAGCCGAGAAAATTAAGTTTAATGCTTCCGAGCATACGTCGAATTGCTTCCGAACCTGCGTAGGAAATTTTTCGGACCAAAAAATTGAGAACATGCTCTCAATCTTTTGCTGGCTGAAATTCCGCCAGCAAAAATCCGATGGAGCATACACACGATCGCATTTTCCGACCAAAAGCTCTCATTAGACTTTTGCTAGCGGAATTTCCGATCGTGTGTACGGGGCATTAGATACTAGTTCTCTATCAGGTCTGCCTGCCTTGTGATTGTCAGCAGATGACAGTGGGTGGATTTCATCGCTGTTATTCCAATAGCAGCTACTGAATCCGCCCACAGTCTTGAACCGTCATTCATGATGGAGACGGACTTGATAGGGAAGTAGTCTCATAATTCCCCGTCCTGCTCCACATACCCCACAACAACACTTCTCAGACGCTGCACCTGGGAGGGAAGTTAGGAACACTGAGCATGTCATTTTATCGGGTCCGAGTGAGCTGAACTAAGAAACCTCTGGCCTCAGTGTAGGCCGCATCCTTCAACAAATTCATCTTTTGTTTCCCAACAGGTACATGAATCTTTCTCAAGCACTAACAATTGTGCTGCCCAGGTACGAAGGTTCTCCAAAGCATGTTTATGACACTCTATGAAGTCTACTGACTGTGTTGTCATGTCAAAGAGGAGGAGCACACTACATTTCTTGCACATTTTTGCCTCGTACACACGATCAGACTTTCCGACAACAAAACCATGGATTTTTGTTCGAAGGATGTTGGCTCCAACTTGTCTTGCATACACACGGTCACACAAATGTTGGCCAACAATTACGAACATAGTGACGTACAAGACTTACGTGATATCTCCATTACGAACGCTAGTTTTACAAGACCGAGCGCTTCTGGCTCGTACTTGATTCCGAGCATGCATGGACTTTTGTCCGACGGACTTGTGTACACACATCGGAAAGTCCAACAACAAACATTTGTTGGCGGAAAATTTGTTGGGGGAAAAGCCTCATACACACGATCGGACCGTGGACCAACTTTCCTGTGGATTTTTGTCCAAAGGGCGTTGGCCCCAAGTTGGTATTGCATACAAACGGCAGGACTTTTTCAGCCAACTTTCACCAAATCACTTGGTTTCTCTGCTCTTTACCGCCACCTTTGGTCAACTTCTGTATTGTTGTCTGATCTTTTGCATTGGTTCTGCATTGGTTTGTACAAAAGTCCGTTGGTTTTGTGTACACACGGTCGGACTTTGGTCCATCGGACTTTTGTTGGCAGAAAGTTGGTCCGTTCGCACAGCCAACAAAAGTCTGATGAAACCTGGAAAAAGTTTGTCCAAAACAGCTAAATTGCATGTTGGTTGTCAAAAAGTCCGATCGTGTGTATGGGCCTTAAAGCCTCATACACACGATCGGACCGTGGACCAACTTTCCCGTGGATTTTTGTCCAAAGGGCGTTGGCCCCAAGTTGGTATTGCATACACACGGCAGGACTTTTTCAGCCAACTTTCACCAAATCACTTGGTTTTTCTGCTCTTTACCGCCACCTTTGGTCAACTTCTGTATTGTTGTCTGATCTTTTGCATTGGTTCTGCATTGGTTTGTACAAAAGTCCGTTGGTTTTGTGTACACACGGTCGGACTTTGGTCCATCGGACTTTTGTTGGCAGAAAGTTGGTCCGTTCGCACAGCCAACAAAAGTCCGATGAAACCTGGAAAAAGTTGGTCCGATGGAGCGTACACACGGTCGGATGTTGGTCCAAAACAGCTAATTCGCATGTTGGTTGTCAAAAAGTCCGATCGTGTGTACGGGCCTTTAGTCCGACAAAACAAATGTTCGATGGTGTATACACACGGTCGGACTTTCCACCAACAAGCTCACATCCGACATTTGTTGTTGGAAAAGTATTTTTCTATACTTGCATGTTGTAAAAGAATAAAACGAAGGGAAATGTGCATGCATCACAGAGATGTACAAAATATGTTGTTTTATATTTTGCCCTAACATACCTTTTAAAACTGATGGCCACAGCAGCACCCTCACCTGGAGCCAATCAACTTTAGTATTGGTAGGGAAGTGCTGCTTGGCCTGTAGTGGGAAGATCCAGTCTGCTGATCACTCCAGTCTATCTACAGCCATTGATTGGCAGGCTATGCAAGGAGTGCAGTGTAGTTCTATGAGAAACACCTACATCGGTGGAATGTGACATCCTCTATGATCCCACAGATCCCTTCTCCCAGCTTCTGGAATCCTAGGGAATGTTGTAATGTCACATAGGCAATACAACTTACATTTCCTGGACCCAGGAGTGAAAATCATCCCACACGGTGGAGTGAGGTTTGTAGCAAAAAAAGATCCTGGGGTTCAGCCTTCAAGGGGACACATGTTCTCAGGAATGGATATTTTATACACAGTTACAGAGGCCCAGCTTGGACCAATGTAACTAACTATGCATATACCATAATTGGCCAATTCCCCTAGAACATACCTCCCAACTTTCTGAGATGGGAATGAGGGACACCTATTAGCAAATGTATGTAGGCATAGGGCACACCCCCTGCCACACCCCCTTAAAGCAAAATTGTACAAAAAAAATGATTGGTTAAACCTACAAGTGCTTTTTTACCACTACTATTCCATTATACTGACTTTTGGAATTTACAAATTGAAAGATAAATAGTGCATTTTATATACAACTCTATAGATCAGATCATATAGACCAAAATGAGGGACAAATGAGGAGGAAAGAGGAACAGAGGGACTTTGTTCCAAATCAGGGACAGTCCCTCGAAATCAGGGACAGTTGGGAGCTGTGCCCTAGAAGCTGGTAATCACTGAGGTAGACACCACTACTCCAGTGATCTCCCGTAATCCCGGAAGTGACGTATGGACGTGATTGCGTGGCTCCGTCGTACGCGTTTCGTCATAGACCGCCTCTGAAGACGTCTATGACGAAACGCGTACGACGGAGCCACGCAATCACGTCCATACGTCACTTCCGGGATTACGGGCTGGTGGAGGGCAGCTGGAACGCAAACAGCTCGCCCATAGTGCCGGCTTTTTGTTTCCCGTCCCAGGAAAGTGCACGTTACACCCACCAGCTGAGTTGCCTCACTAGCACTCAGCGGGGGTCTTCGTTCTTTGTTGGCATATCCTTTGTTTTTATATATATTTTTTAATTTTAGATTTTTTGTCAGCGAAGTGTTCTGTTTACCTTCCTACTTTATACACAGAACTTACTTTTAATAAAGGCAGTTCTTACTTTTAAGTAATACACTATCGGAGTCTCCTTTCTCTGTCTCCCCCACATATGAGGATTTACCCTACCAATATACCAGCACACTTGAAGTTTTCCTGCACCACGTCAAAAAATCTGACAGAGGAGCTGGAGGATCTGGAGCTGTGACCCGGACGGGGTAAAGTGCAATCTATGTGCCTGTAGCCCCTGCAGGGGTGCAGGGAGCTGGTGAGTGGGATATCACTGGGGGGGAGCACCCAAAGTCACTCGAATGATCTGCGAGCACAGAGAAGGCACCCGCTTAATATGAACAATTACCCTGGAGTTCTTATATGTCACTATTATTTTGGACTTTCCTTTCGCATTAATCTGCATTGTACATGAGACTTTTGTGCCCTATACGTCAAATGCTATTGGGTATGACATGCAATAGCATTATTTTGTATATATTACTTTGAAGATCCTAACACTTCATTCTTGTCACGCCATATGATTACATATACCTACCTATTAGTATTGGCACACTCCCATATGTATGGTCTTTGCAGTGTTATCACAAACGTTTACAGGAGCACGCATATAGATATACATACCGAAGCACGAATATCACTAAGCTTTTTCTTTGGAACCACGAAACACACCCCAGTGAGGGGTATAGACTGTTAGGACGTATGGTGACTAGTGTCGTTACTAGGTACCTCACCATACCCTGAGAAGTCTTCTCTCTTTTTTACCAACTTGTGCATTTTACATAGCTTGTGAGACTATTGTTAGCCCACATGGATGAGCTTATGTAAAGCACATACACATTTGGTTATTACTTCTTATTTTATACCACTCCATTTAGTTTTGGTACATTTTGTTCACATATATATATTCTTTTACTGGGTTTCACTACATTGGTTTGATTTCACAATAACATCATTCAACTTATTAATTTATGCATCAACCTGACGTACTAAGACGGATATAATGTGGAGTATTGTCTCCCACACAGCCTAGTATAGCAAATTCTAACTAGCTGGTCCACGCACGCATCTAGCCTCCTGGTGCTCCTGTTGTGTTTAGGGAGCACAGGGTTTTCTGGACATACAAGAGTGCATGTGCATATGGACGCACACATCCATATAGGTTGACTATTGCCTTGTGATATAGGTAGCGCCTGTACCCAGTACCATTATACATCTTTCTAAAGTATAGGGGTCCCTCACTGAGGTATACCCCTCTTCTTTATTCCCTGGGTGGCGGCAACCTTGTGTTAATCCACCTAAGCGCGGCATCTAATACACAATCTCTATATAAGTAACTATTTGTAATAAATAAAATAAATTAAAAGAACCCTGGGCATCTGTTCAGTGGCTCTTGCAGGGGTAGCGCTACACAGGAACCAATTTGAATCTCTGAACCCGCTGGCCGGTAACAAACACTTTTTTACAATTTACACATATACTGTATTTATTGGCGTATAACACTCACTTTTTTACCATGAAAATCGAGTGCAAATAGCGTGTGTGTGTTATATGCCAATACATCAATTTTAGTTGCCTCGAAGGGGACAGGGAGTGGCGCGAGACGAGCGCCGTCAGATTACATACAGTGAGAATCTCCTGTTTACTTGGTGGCCTCTGTAATAGGAAGTCCTGTCTCCTGGGCCGCCATTGGACAACTGTTCTGTCTATCATAGGAGATTCTCACTGTATGTAATCTGTCTGCACTCGTCCCACCCCCCTCCCTGTCCCCTCTAGGCTGCAGCTGGGCATCGATCAGGCTGCACTGATGGCAATGTTGAGGCTGCTGCATTGATGGCAATGGTGAGGCTGCATTGATGTGGACTGATGAGGCTGCATTGATGGCACTTGTGAGGCTGCAGATGTGCACTGACCCTTATTTTGCTTCAAAGTTCCTTAATTAAAATTTAAGTTTTTTTCCTGAAACTTCCCTCTTAAAATTAATGTGCGTGTTATACGACTGTGCGTGTTATACGACGATAAATACGGTACATACAATTATGACACAATGTAGCAAATTATTAACACAACTTTAATTGAAACTAACAAATATCTAATTAGTATTTATACTTCCAGATGAGTAGGAAGCATCTATTGCCCCATAATATAGAAACAATGATTTCGATACAAAACCATTATTACAAAGGTTACAAAACAAAGGTAAAAAGCCAAATTAGTCTGATATATTATACTCATGCAGAACGAGTTTTGAGTGAAAATATCCAACAGAGTATCATACAAAACAGAATATGTAGCATTACCAATGTGGTCCAGCAGAGGGCACAGTGACAGGCAGAGAAAGATGGCTGCCTCAATGGAAGGAGATAGTCGGGATGTGACAGCTATCAGATACCATGCTGAGCTGACAGGTCGGGGTAGAATTTAAAATACATTTTCCCATCCTAGTCAATTACTGCCACTATTATTGCTTTTGCATAAACTCCTAGTAAGCTTGCCCTGTCCTCTGCCCTTCTACATAAAACAAGTGCTGTCAGCCACTGTCGATATAAATGAATATTTATCCCATAGGATTTAACCACATAAAGAGGAGGCCCATCCTAAAAAATGCATAAAAAGGCTCAAAAAAAAAAAAAAGAAGAAATGGCGGTTGCTAGGCATATCGCCCTAATTTGCCTCTTCCTATTCTGAGGTGATCTTCGGTCTTCTCCTCCTCGCATTGTCTTCTGGTGAATGGGGCGCAGTGTGTTGTGGGAACTGTGTGTGTGTCCCACAACACAGCGCGCCCCATTCACAAAGTGCTGCATGACTCGCGCATGCGCAGTAGGAAACTGCCTCAGGCGGACGACATCGCGGACACCCTAAAAAGGTAGGTGCTTATTAAAAGTCAGCAGCTACAGTATTTGTAGCCAAAGACAAAAGCCCATTTTGCGATTCGGCACTGCAACGCTTTAACTGACAATTGCGCGGTCGTGCGACGTGGCTCCCAAACAATATTTACGTCTTTTTTCTTCCCACAAATAGAGCTTTCTTTTGGTGGTATTTGATGGCCTCTGCGGTTTTTATTTTTTGCGCTACAAAACAAAAATATAGCAACAATTTTGAAAAAAAAAGCATTATTTTTTACTTTTTGCTATAATAAATATCCCCAAAAAATATGAAAAAAAAAACAATAAAAAAACAAAAATATAGTTTTTTTTCCTCAGTTTAGGCCGATGTATTCTTCTACATATTGTTGGTAAAAAAAAAAAAATCGCAATAAGCGTTTGTTGATTGGTTTGTGCAAAATTTATAGCGTCTACAAAATAGGGGTTAGTTTTATGGACCCGCGATCCTACTCACGGAGCTTGCGGCAGGTTCGCGCGCGTATTGCCAGCGGCGCGCACACAAAAACGCGGCAGCAAATTCAAAGAGGCGTACCTGTATGCCAATTTGCCCAGCCGTGCCATTCTGCTGACGTTAATGTACATGCGGCGATCGGCAAGTGGTTAAGGCGGTGTTTCGGCTGAAATTTTACTTTTTAGATAAAAATACCCCCATAATCCTCATGCTTAATGTATTCTAGTAAAGGTATTCTGTAAACTAAGGTCCGTTTTGTATTTTTGCACCATTGATTTCTTACTTTTGTAAGTCCCAGCAGGCCGCAGCCATCTCATATGTGGGCATCTGAAGCCAGACTGTATCTCTTCCTGAATTCCATGCATGCTGGTTACCCTCCAGATCTGGGACATGCTCAGAGCAGCATGAGCAGTGTAATAGGTTGTAGGTCGGGCTTCCATAGCAACAGCAGTGTCAGAGGAAGTTGCTATGGAAACCTGTCCTCCCCCTCCAGGAACCAGGAAGTTTATCTACATTTACAAAGATTATAAATCTAGAAATATAAAAAGCTCCTGCAAAAGGTAATTACTTTTTTAAAAGATGCTAATTGTAAATGATATCCCTTTTTTCTGTGCAGATTATATATATATATATATATATATATATATATATATATATATATATATATATATAGGCTTGCCCTTTTGGGTGGAACTTCGCTTATGTATATACCGTAGTAAGCCCTGTATACAGATGGCACCTACTTATATTTCCAATTGTTACAGCTTTACAAGTAATCATGTACATAGAAATCACATTATACCAATGGATATGGTTAATAATAATAAAAAAAAAAAAAAAAAAACTCTCCATTAAAAGCTAAATACAAAATAATCCACAAACTCCTCTTTACAGAAAGCATGACATAAGCCAAACACAGAAGTCATAATGTAACAGAATATTACATAGCTAGACAGGTTAGGTTGAAAAAAATCAAATGTTTATTTAGTATGACAAATAAAGTTGGTCCAAATAAAAAAAAAAAAAAAAAAAAAAAAAACAGCAAGCAGTGAGACCGTAGTATGACATCATAGTAACCACTGTTTCCAGGAGACAATACAAGGGTTGTTGTTCAGGACCAGATCAGTGATCTGCAAACCTTCAAACTGAGAGGAAGCAGCTTGCATTGCTCCTGTGAATTTGTGACTTTCAGCGATTGCTATTGCGAATTATCTTGATTTTGTTTAAATTGTATTCAGTTTAACAATATTTATTAATGTATTTCACAAAGACAAAAGTCCCTGCAAAGAAATGCAGGATATTTAAATATAAAATTTTCGATTTTCTGAGAAGGAAGGACCCCCAGACACCGAAAGAGGAAACAAAACAAGGTAAGTATGTTGGACAGAACACCCAGGCACCAACAGAAAAGCCAGACCAAAGGAAGCATGATGAAAAGGTGACCCAGAAAAAATTCTGGGTAAGACCATTTGCTTCGCTTAGACTGACAAAGGATGAGAGTCTTAAAGAGAAAGATGAGAAAAAGACTCCAATAAAGAAGGCCAAACGAGGCTTCAGAGAGAGAGTTCGAGCTTTCCTAAAGCCTAAAAAGAGCCCTACAGAAAAGGCAGAAGTTCTGGAGACCCCAGAAAAGCCAGTAGTTCTTGAGATTACAGAAAAGCCAGTAGTTCTTGAGACCCCAGAAAAGCCAGTAGTTGAGATTATAGAAAAGCCAGCAGTTCTTGAGACCCCGGAAAAGCCTCAAGGTTCTCCAGAGAATGAGAGAAGGAGATCCACAGAGCATTTTCAAAAGGGGTCACAGCAAGAAGAATTCCAACATCAGGAAACACCAGATGTCATCACTGGCTCAGAGCAAAGAAGTAGCTCAGCATCCGACGAGCATACAAGCAGTGATACATACTACTCTTGTGAATCAGGAGAGGAGATGTGGGGAAATATGAATTCTAAGTCAGAGGGAGGCTTAGTTTCAAGACAAGCATCAAGTAAACAAGAACAAGGCACTTCAGAAAAACCAGCAGCTATAGACCCCGAACCTGTACCCTTGATTGCGGTAGGCACTTCAGAAAAACCAGCAGCTATAGACCCCAAACCTGTACCCTTGATTGCTGGAGAAGATGAAAAACCAGGGCAGTCCTGCACCAGCCTTCAGACAGGCCCGGTCGCCTTATCGGCTGAAAAATTCACTTTCCACAAGCTACTTGGTGCAGGACACTTTGGGCGCGTCTTGCTGGCCACCGATCACGAGAAAGGAAAACCTGTAGCAGTAAAAAGATTGAAAAAGAGGAGACTGCTACGTTGCAAAGGTTTCATTTGGGAGCACGATGTCTTGCAACTAACACACGGATGCCAATTTTTAGTTGCTGGGTATGCGGCATTCCACAATGATAACTATGTATATTATGTTATGGAACTGGCAAAAGGAGGGACGCTCCGTGACCTGATATATCAGCGCAAAAAAAACCTGAGATTTAGAGTGGTGAGATATATCACTGCAGAACTAGTGTGTGCCATTCAGTTTTTACATAGCAAAAACATTATCCATAGAGACATAAAGCCTGACAATGTCTTACTCACAAGCGATGGACATGTAAAACTTACAGATTTTGGCCTTGCCATAGAAAATCCTGATTGGAAACCTAAAAAATATGGAATTGGTGGGACACCACAATTTACAGCCCCCGAAGTAATAAGAGGCTTGCCCTACAATGTGAGTGCTGATTGGTTTTCACTCGGAGTAACTGTCTTCGAGATGCTGGCCAAAGAACTCCCCTTCTATGGAAGGACAATAGCACAAATACATGGGATGATTGTTCACAGGGATCCAGACTTTTATGTTCTTAATATAAGAGGAATCGGCCTTGTGAGGAAATTGTTGATAAAAGAACCAAAGGATAGAGCAAGGTTTACCAATAGGATAAGGAGACACACATTTTTTTGCACTATTAATTGGAAAAATCTGGAAGCTGGCAAAGTGCCTTCTCCTGTAAAACTTACTAAAGCCTCCTCTGATGTATATTTGAAAGAAGAGGTAAAGCTATCTCGTTATGAAGAAAAGAAGACTCCTCTTTCAAGTGAAGCACAGTTAGAATTTGAGGACATTGGCTTTGTCTGCCCCGACTGGGCTGACCATTACTATGTACCGTCCACCAATGCAACCCTAAATCCTTAAAGAGGAAGTAAACTTCCCTCTAATGTTTGTACCTATAGGTAAGCCTATAATAACGCTTACCTATAGGTGCTGTAAATATCTTTTAAACTTGCATAGTTTAGGAGATATTTACTGTATACTGCGCTGATGTGATGACGTTATCGGCGCATGCACTCTGAAGGAATGGTCGCTCGTTGCGTTTCTTCAGGGCCCTGTGACCGGCGGCTCCCGCACGCATGCGCAGGAATGACATCACTCAGCTCCGGCCAGTCACACTGCCGGAGTCCGCGGACCCGGAAGGAAGATGGGTGAAGATGGATGCAGCCTCGAGCGGGGACTACGAGGGCTTTGTTTGCAGGTAAGTTTCACATAATGTGCTAGTATGTGATGCATACTAGCACATTATGCCTTAACTTTGCAGGTAAAAAAAAAAAGATTAAAAAAAAGAAGAGTTTAAGCAGCGTTAGATGTGAGGGGGAGGTGAGGAGCCGAAGACAGCAGCTTCGGATGAGGGTAAGGAGCAGGGCATAGCAGCACTGGGATGAAGAGTGAGGAACCGAAAACAACAGGATGAGAGAAAGAGTAGGGTGAAAGAAAGAGAGAGGGGGTGTGGGAGAGAGGAAGTGAGATATATAGAGGGGGGTGAGAGAGAGGGAGTGAAATATATAGAGGGGGGTGAGAGAGAGGAAGTGGGGGGGGTGAGAGAGAGGGAGTGAGTGAGATATATAGAGGGGGGGTGAGAGAGAGGGGGTGAGAGAGAAGGAGTGAGATATATAGAGAGGGGTGAGAGATATAGAGGGGGGTGAAAGAGAGAGGGGGGGTGTGAGAGGGAGAGGGGTGAGATATAGAGAGGGGGGTAGAGAGAGGGAGTGAGATATATAGAGAGGGGGTGAGAGAGAGAGGGAGTGAGATATATATAGAGAGGGGGTGAGAGGGAGTGAGAGATATAGAGAGGGGGGTGAGAGAGAGGGTGTGAGATATATAGAGAGGGGGTGAGAGAGAGGGAGTGGTAGAGAGAGAGAGAGGGAGTGAGATATAGATAGAGAGGGGGAGAGAGAGAGAGGAGGGGTCGAGAGAGAGAGTGAGAGAGAGGGGGTGGGAGAGGGAGTGAGATATTTAAGGGGGGTGAAAGAGAGAGGGGTGTGAGAGAGAGGGAGTGAGATATATAGAGGGAAGGTGAGAGAAAGAGGAGGTCGGAGAGAGATGGGGGGTGGGAGAGAGGGAGTGAGATATTTAAGGGGGGTGAAAGAGAGAGGGGTGTGAGAGAGATAGGGGGTGAGAGGATGGGGGTGAGAGAGAGGGGAGTGAGATATATAGAGAGGGATAAGCGATATAGGGGGGTGAGAAAGAAAGAGGGGGGAAGAGGAGGGTGAGAGAGGGGGTGGTGAGAGATAAACAGAGGGGTATAAGAGAGAGAGAGAGGGGGGTAAGAGAGAAAGAGTGGGATGGGGGTGATGGGAGACAGGCGAAGATGGATTCAGCCTCGAGCGGGGACGACGAGGGCTTTGTTTGCAGGTAAGTTTCACATAATGTGCTCTATACGATGCATACTAGCACATTATGCCTTTGCTTTGCAAGTAAGAGAAAAAAGATTTAAAAAAAAAAGAGGGGGGGGGGGAGTGGGATGTAGACATAAACAGAGGGGTATAAGAGAGAGAGAGAGAGAGAGAGAGAGAGAGAGAGAGAGAGAGAGAGAGAGAGAGAGAGGAGGGATGGGGGGGGGGTGAGAGAGAAATCTAAAATGTAGGTGAGAGAGTGGGGTGAGAAAGACAGGGGGGTGAGAGAGAGAGAAAGGGGAGGATGATACTGTGTGCAAGTCTGTTTGTCCTCTGATGGTTGGATGATGCTGTATGTATGCACAGAATGTGGGCGGGGTTCTCTGTGCTCGCTAAGTCCCAGGGGCTATATAAGTACAGAAGGGGTCCTGTGCTCAGTTCAACAGCTGGATGACTCTCCCGCTGCTCATGTTAAAATGCACATTTTAGGCCTGATGATTACTACAAACCCCCAAAACATTACATTTAGTTTGCTAAGTCACTGTGTTGCTTGTAGGGGATCTATTGTTTGCTGGGGCGGTATTTTGTTGTGTTCATTAATGCTTCAGTTATAAACGAATGTCGTTAGTGTGTTCATTTAGAAAAGGAAGGGGATAGTAACTTACAAATTTACTAGCACTTTCCTCCACTCTCCATTCTGAAACATCCCTCGCAGGAGCTCAGGGGAAAAGAGAGGAGGGAAGCCAGCAGCACTGCAAGAGGGAGCAACACGGGAAGCCCAGGCAATAGGGGGATCAGCACCACACAGTGATTAGGGTGTGCACAGGCACACCTGGCACACCCCCTGCGCACACCTATGGATATACTGTATTTTACTGCAATTTTTGTTATTAACAAATTCCACACAAATAACAGCACTAGGAAGTGTTAGTTGGTTCTGTATTCTCTAGGGTCAGTACTGGAAGATGGGTAGGGCGGGTGATGTATCAGCCCCCTATAAGTAAAAACAAGAATGTATATACAACATATCAAACAATGATGTTACAATAGGATAGCTAACATGTTTTGCGGTTTATATCCGCTTCTTCGGGCTTGCTTGTTCCTTAACTCACTCGGAGTCTGTGTTTGAGTAAAACATAAATACATATATAAATCACTTTGCACATATATATATATATATTAGTCCCCCAAAAAAAAAAAAAAAAAAAGTAGGGAAGGGGGAGGATGGATAGAAGGGGAATTAAAGTACCTTATAGCCATCTAAGAATGTGAGGATTAGGGGGGAGACCAAAAGATAACCGACATCACAGGGAGAAAAAAAGACTACACAGCGCTGGGAACAACCTTAACCAGTTGCTGACCGCCGCACGCCGATTCATGTCGGCAGAATGGCACAGGTGGGCAAATGGGCTTACCTGTATGTCCCTCCCTCTCCGTGGCTGCGGCGGTCGGATTCGTTAGAGGACCGATCAGTCCTCAGGTCCCGGCCAATGTTTTCTGGCCTGGACCTGCTGATCGGTCATAACGAATGGAATCCTTCCCCTGCCTGTGTAGGTGTAAACACAGACAGGAGAAAGTGATGTCATCTCTCCAGTGAGAGGAGAGATAACGTCTACAGACATCCCAACCTGCAAAAAATAATTTCGGGGAGGTGGGCGTGGCTTAAATTGTGCTACATATTGAACGTGGCTTAAATGGGGTGTGGTTTTTTTTTTGTGAACCAGGGGACAATCAAGGATCAGCCCTGTAGCCGGGATATCGGGCAGCACTTGAGGGTGTCCGGGAGCCGCCCCCCGAAATGCGGGAGGCTCCTGCACCTTGCGGGAGACTTGAGATGTCTGCGTCTAACAGTGAGTTGCACAACACTACACTAACACCAGTACACACAGGTACACTTGCCACCCCCCGATCGCCCCCCCCCCCCCCCTGTCACTAATTGCAGTTTTCAGATTTTTAACTGATCACTGCATTTGTGACTAAAAAGTGTTAGAGCAGTTAGTAGTAGGCCCTGTTAGGTCTATGGTACCCCCCATAAACCCCCCTAATAAAGGTTTAAAGAGGAAGTAAACCCTGATGGTGCATGTATGCCCATCATTAGAAGTGGGTGGATGAGCCTCTAGACTGCTTTTACAAGCAGTGGGAGGGAACTTCCCCCCCCCTCCCACCGTCTTCCATGGGTTTCTCAGGCTCTGCTGCCCAACAGGGAACCTGAGAATGCAGCCGGTGGTTCCGCCAGCTGACCAAAGAGCTGATCAGAGACCAGAACGGCTCCAATCATCTCAATGGCTTAAGAAACCGGAAGCAACAAGCATTTCTTGACTAATGCCGCGTACACACGATCGGAATTCTTGTCGGAAAAAACTCTGACGGTTTTTCCGACGGAATTCCGCTCAAGCTGTGTTGCCTACACACGATCACACCAAATTCCGACAGTCAATTACACAGCGGCATAAAACACGTTCGACAGCACTATAAAAGGGAAGTTTAATGCTTCCGAGCATGCATCGGAATTTTGCGTGTTGGAATTGCATACACACGATCGGAAAATCCAATAGAAAGGTTTTCCGTCTGAAAAATTGAGAACAGGTTCTCAATTCAAAGTCCGTCGGAAATTCCGACAGAAAAAGACCGTTGGGCATACACACGGTCGGAAAATCCGATGAAAAGCTCCCATCGGACTGTTTCCATCGGAAATTCCGACCGTGTGTACGCCGCATTAGGTTTTGCTGAATATAAACAGCGCCATTGAGAAATTGGGAAAGCATTTTATCACACATCTTCGGTGTGGTTAGATGCTTTGATGGCAGAGGAGAGATAAATTTACATTCCCTGAGATAACAATAAAAATTAAGGAACAATTAAAAAAAAAAAAAAAAAAAAAAAAAAAAAAAGCACCCCTGTTCCCCCGTGCACACAGGCAAGCGTTGGTCTGGTGTCATATGCAATTGCACCATGCATGTGAGGTATTACCGCAAAGGTCAGATCGAGGGCAGTCATTTTAGCAGTAGACCTCCACTGTAAATCTAAAATGGTAATCTGTAAAGGCTTTTAAAAATGTATGTAGTTTGTCGCCGCTGCAATTTCAAAGCATGTCGTGTTTGGTATCCATGTACTCGGCATAAAATCATCTTTTTTATTTCATCAAATATTTAAATACAATATAGTGTGTTTTAGTGCATTAAAATAAAAAAAAGTGTGTTCTTTCCAAAAAAATTGCGTTTGAAAAATCACTGCGCAAATACTGTGTGAAAAAATAAAAAATTGCAACACCATTTTAATCTGTAGGGCCTTTGCTTTAAAAAATACATATAATGTTTGGGGATTTCTTGCAAAAAATTTTTATTTTTTTCATGTAAACAAAAAGTGTCAGAAAGGGCTTTGTCTTCAAGTGGTTAGAAGAGTGGGTGATGTGTGACATAAGCTTCTAAATGTTGTGCATAAAATGCCAAGTTGTACAGGCAGAGTCCATTGTTCACCAGGAAGCCAGTGATTGGAGTGAGTTCATATAGACACAAAGGGTCTGTAAAAGGCTGGAGAAGATCAGCAGCACTGACAGGGCTGATCCTAGGGTAACAGATGCCCGGGTGCGGAAATATTTCTGGCGCCCCCACGGGGGAGTGGTCATCTTACTAACTCCCCCCACTATACAAATGTTTCTATGGCTACGACTCAAACACAGAGATGCTCCCCTAAGAAGTCTTCATTACCCTGGGATACTCCCATGATCTTTTAACAATAAAGAAAATTAGTACACTAATGGGACCTGGAGGGGGGTCTCTCTAATGCACACAGAGAGGGCTTCTGTTAGAGACTCTGTTAGAAAGAGCCCCCAGACATAGTACAGGAGAAGGTCAGAGACTGCAGACATAGTACAAGAGATGGTCAGACTGCAGACATAGTACAAGAGATGGTCAGAGACTGCAGACATAGTACAGGAGATAGTCAGAGACTGCAGACATAGTACAGGAGATAGTCAGAGACTGCATAATATAATAATGGCCGACCAGACCCGGCAATACAGCAACATCAGTTTTTCTGATCAGAAGTCAGCTCACTCTGGGTTGCCCGTGGCGACTCCGCTGGGTAGTGCTCAGATCTCTATTTTGGCAATGATTCCCTTCCTTTCTTCACCAGGGATGACGCCAGTCTGTGCGGCTTTCCCTCTGGTGGCACAGGGCAGCGGGGTTCTCTTTCTGATGATGTCACCTCAGCACTTCCTCTCCCTGGAGTCCTGGGTGTACTTTCCCGGCATCCTGGAGCTCTCTCTCCCCCCCTCTTATTCAGCTTAGCATGCTGTGTGGGTTGCAGTTTCCGGGTCACAATGGGGCCGCCAGTCCACGGGACTGCATGTCCCACAATCCTCTTCTCTGCTCCTTTTTATTGTATTTCTTCCCTGCCAATATGAAGAAGGGAGAAGAAACATAGCGGGCAGCTGACCTGGCAAGTACAACAGTGCGAGGAGGAGAGGGAGGGTGGGGTCTAAGAGCCCGCAGCTGCTCTCTCTCCACTCAGACACGGGCGATCCGTTCTCCGGCTGCTTCGCTCTCCTCCTCTGACAGGAGGAGCGAGGGGGGTGGGCAGTAAACACAGAGAGCCCTCTTCCCGGTGGCACAGTCTTTTCTGCCCTGATCCACTCCTGCATACCTCCCAACTTTTAAAAATGAGAATGAGGGATATTCTGGGGAGAGCGTGACCTGCGGCATGTGCAGCTTATATCAAAGTGCCCATCAGAGCCCCCCCACAGCAGGTGTCCCCCCCCATCAGAGCCCCCATCCACAGCAGGTGTCCCCCATCAGAGCCCCCACAGCAGGTGTCCCCCCATTAAAGTCTGTCCCCATCAGAGTCCCCCCCACAGAAGGTGTTCCCCATCAGAGTCCCCCCCCACAGCAGGTGTTCCCCATCAGAGCCCCCCCAGCAGGTGTCCCCATCAGAGCCCCCCCACAGCAGGTGTCCCCCATCAGAGCCCCCCACAGCAGGTGTCCCCCATCAGAGCCCCCCCACAGAAGGTGTTCCGCATCAGAGCCCCCCCCGCCACAGCAGGTGTCCCCCATCAGAGCCCCCCCACAGCAAGTGTCCCCCATCAGAGCCCCTCCACATCAAGTGTCCCCCATCAAAGCCCCCCCACAGCAAGCGTCCCCCATCAGAGCCCCCCCAAAGCAAGTGTCTCCCATCAGAGCCCCCCCAACAGGTGTCCCCCATCAGAGCCCCCCCCACAGCAGGTGTCCCCCATCAGAGCCCCCCCAAATCAAGTGTCCCCCATCAGAGCCCCCCCCACAGGTGTCCCCCATCAGAGCCCCCCCACAGCAGGTGTCCCCATCAGAGCCCCCCACAGCAGGTGTCCCCCATCAGAGCCCCCCCACAGCAGGTGTCCCCCACCAGAGCCCCCCCCACAGCAGGTGTCCCCCATCAGAGCCCCCCCACAGAAGGTGTCCCCCATCAGAGCCCCCCCCACAGCCCACAGCAAGTGTCCCCCATCAGAGCCCCCCCACAGCAGGTGTCCATCAGAGCCCCCCCACAGCAGGTGTCCCCCATCAGAGCCCATCCACAGCAGGTGTCCCCCATCAAAGCCCCCCCACAGCATGTGTCCCCATCAGAGCCCCCCCCACAGCAGGTTTTCCCCATCAGAGCCCCCCCACAGCAGGTGTACCCCATCAGAGCCCCCTCCACAGCAGGTGTCCCCCATCAGAGCCCCCCCCACAGCAGGTGTCCCCCATCAGAGCCCCCCCCTACAGCAGATGTCCCCCATCAGAGACCCCCAACAGCAGGTGTCCCCATCAGAGCCCCCCCCCCACAGCAGGTGTCCCCCATCAGAGCCCCCCCACAGCAGGTGTCCCCCATCAGGTGTCCCCATAGATCAGTACCTGTCCAATAGATCCCTGTAGCTCAGGCGCACTGGGAGCAGAAGCACCGTGCACATTGCAGAGGGGTGTGGTATCTCTGGTTACTAGGAGGGCGGCACTGGAAAAGCATTTCTGGGAGTGCACTGGGGATGATTGGCAGCAGCTCCGGCCAACCCAGAAGAGAAGAGCCGACACATGCAGAGGCAGCGGGGCAGACAGGAGACTGCTCCACGCGCACCGGATTAGTGGAGTCTAGTACCAAAACGTGTTCCGGTACTAGGCTCCACAGAGGTACTCAGCAAGGATTCCGGGGACAGCGGGAGCGGTATGCGCTCTTGTCAGTTGCTGGCGGGATGGGGAACCGCAGCACCCACTACATGCGCTCCACCTCCGCCTCTGGACACAGATGAGGAGGAGGGAGTGGAGCAGCACTCTGGAGCTTCGGCGCCCCCACCTCTGCGGCGCCTGGGTGCGGAGCACCCCACGCACCCTGCCTAGGATTGGCCCTGAGCACTGAGATTAAAGTGGTGTGCCCCTTAAAAAAAATTTTTTTAAAAGTCAGCAGCTACAAATACTGCAGCTGCTGACTTTTAATAATCGGACGCTTACCTGTCCCAGGGTCCAGCGATGCAGGGGATCAAAGCCACGCTCGTTCTCCGCTCGGCAGCGCCGGCATTCTTACTGTGGGCACCGTGATACGCTGCGCAGTCATCTGGCACCTGTCACATGTTCCAGATGACTGACTGCACCGAGGGGAAGTGATGTCCCCAGCCCGGGCACTAAAGGAGGCAAACTACGAGGGACCCCCTAGCAACAGGCATTTAGAGGTGAGTAAAAATGTTTTTATTTTATTTTTTTTAGGAATTTTAAGATATTTTTTTTTGGTGGAAACACCACTTTAAATAATAAATAATGAAAAACAGCTTCCCAGACAGAGCTTGTGGGTTATTAGGATGCTGGCCTCTTAGCAGCCAGTGACTCATTCCCAGGATAGGGACACAAAAACAGCGCTCAATGGGTTCATGGGTAAGATTTATTTCTAAAACTGCTCTAGTGTAAAGACAGAGCAGATCACAGTTCAATAAAGCATACTATTAGGATCTTTAAAAAAATGGGGAGGTGAAACTATCATTTGAATATAAAAGAAAACAGTACAGCATCATACCGCCTCAGGTCCTGGTGACTGGAGATGTGTTGTGATGTTACTAAATCTTAGCTTTGTCACGGTGTGTAGGGACCAACTCACCACTCCATGTGCCCAAGGGGGAATGGTATCATGGAGGGGCAAGGCGCAGGAACACTCTCCTGGGTGGTTGCAAAGCACTGCCGCTGGATGCAAAGGTAAGATGGAAGGGACAACAATGGGTTGTCCTATGCACTCTGGACAGCCGGCGTCCGGAGTGTTCCGCGTCTCGCTGTGAGGAGGAAGGAAGACCTCAATCTGACATCCGGAAGGGGAAGGCACATCGCCGATCAGGAGTACTGCTGGGGGTATCCAAGGCGACCGTGACTTACTAGTTTCGCGCGCATGCGCTTTGTCAAAGTTACGGGAGCCATAGCAGGACTGGAATTTATAAATAAAAAAGGCGCCAAAACACCGGAGAAACGAGGGAAGGATGTAAATGGTAACATCAATTCATCACCTGTCAACATTTCCCTTGTGATATGTATAAACATTAGGCATAACATTACTCACATTACATCAAACAGCAACATAATACAGAAAACTCATAAACAAATAAAGATAAAAATAAAAATAAAAATAAAAAAGATGATAAATAAAATTAATTGTTAGATGGTAAACAATAATGTGACTAGAGCATATATAGTCACAATAGTGTGGAATGTAGTCATACCATTCTCATGAGGGTAAATATTTAATTGTAAATGCATAAATTGTTAAAAATAAAAAGTTGTGAAGGTGAAAATAAAAATAAAGATAAAAATAAAACTAAAAATAAAAATTGAAAATAAAATTGGAAATAAAAATAGGAAGGATCAAAATTAGGATGGAATCTATATGTACGCCTCAAGCGTATACATTCATATCAATATATATATATATATATCTTTATTTCTATAGAACCTTGTCTCTGTAACGTGCACACTAAAAAGGTACCGTTGATTATATAAAATAGTACAATAAAAATATTTGGATGAATAATTTAGAACATTATTTTAAAATTTTAAAACATTATTTTAGAACATTATTTTATAATTACTTTTAGAAAATTGATTACTTTCAAAAGAACATTTTTAGAAAGGCATTAGTGAGAAGGCATTTTAAATTAATAAATAAATTGAATATGAACATTAAGTTAAATTAAATTAAATTAATTTTTCAGTTTATAACGCAACATGATATGCTAAAATTATCATTTTTACAAGATGCTTAGGACATCAATTTCTTCATTCATACCTTCGGGTGCAAGGGAACCCAAACGATATATCCAAAAGGTTTCCCTTTGGCATAAACGGGAGAACCTTTCATTGTCTGTGAGGGTCTCCTTGGGTATGACCTCTATAGCGCGCACTTCCATCAGGCCAAAATCTTTATTGTGGGCCTGGCAGAAGTGCCGAGGGACACTATGTTTAACACATCCTTTTTTGGTGAGTCTCCGGTGTTCACCTATCCTGGTACGCAAAGTGCGGATGGTGCGTCCCACGTAAAGCATGCCACAGGGGCATCGTAGCACGTAGACTACGAACTCAGTGGAACAAGTGGCCGTATATAAAGACTTCATAAAATTATGTGATATCCCAACAAAGAATAAGGCCCAGAATCTAAATATTGACGAAAGGAAGGCCCTTAAAAATCTCACCAATAACAGTGATATTATTGTTAAACAGGCTGACAAAGGGGGTAGTCTAGTTATTCAAAATAGGCAGGACTACCTTCGGGAGGCTGGACGACTATTAGCAGACACTAATACATATTTAAAACTCTGTTCAGACCCATTACCTATCTTCCAACAAGAGTTATTGAAGCTTGTGGAAAAAGCTTATAAGGAAGGAGTTCTTAACATTAAAGAAAAAAGTTTTTTACTGCCTAAGGTTTGTAGTACCCCCTACTTTTACCACCTTCCGAAAGTGCACAAATCACTTATAGATCCCCCGGGTAGACCTATTGTTGCCAGTACTAATAGTTTTACAAGTGGTCTTTCTATGTACATAGACCATTTGCTACAGCCAATTGTCACCCAATTACCATCTTACATTAAAGATTCCAGCCATGTCATTGAAACTTTAAAAGATTATTTGTGGCAAGATAATTACCTTTGGGCTTCATTAGACGTATCATCTTTATATACCTCAATACCCCATGAAGTTGGCATTGCTGCTGTACAGTATTTCCTTAGTAAAAATGATGATATGAATTCCAACCAATCAGCGTTCCTGTCCGATAGTATAGAGTTTTGTTATAGAGATGTGATAGAGATCTTTTTCTTTCTTTTGCAGAATACTGTAATAACAACACTTTCGGTTTGGCCTTTACTCATGAGGTCAGCCAGAACGAATTAGTTTTCTTGGATCTGGTCTTATCTCATGAGAATGAGGCCATAATCACGAGAAATCATATCAAACCAACAGCTGGGAATTCTTATCTCCATTTTGACAGCTGTCACCACCCTACATGGATAAAGAATATTCCAAATGGTCAATTCCATAGATTACGCAGAAATTGTACCAAATTGGATGAATATAAAACACAAGGACAGGTTATGGTGAAAAAGTTTGTTGAAAAGGGGTACCCCAAGGAACTAATTTCTAATGCTCTCCTTTCCAATGAGATGCCACCTCCCGGTGGGTCCAAAAGAAACACCGATGAGAGGGCCTACTCAGCAAGGTTTGTGTCAAGTTTTAATACTAAATTCAGATCGATCTCAAAAATTATTTTTAAACATTATGAGATTTTAAAACTTGACCACATTCTGGCACCGGTCCTTCCTCCCAAACCACAGGTGACCTTCAGGCGATCTCGTACTGTAAAAAATATCATTGCCCCTAGCAAAATTAAAAAATCTAAAGTCCCAATAGACGATACTATTAGTATCCATTTTGAGGACAGACAGGGTATTTTCCAATGTCGTAAAAGGGGTTGCCTCACCTGTCAATCCATTCCTCACGGGTGTTCACAAATAACAACCAAGAAGGGTGATAATTTTAAAATTAAACAACTGATCACTTGTTCCACTGAGTTCGTAGTCTACGTGCTACGATGCCCCTGTGGCATGCTTTACGTGGGACGCACCATCCGCACTTTGCGTACCAGGATAGGTGAACACCGGAGACTCACCAAAAAAGGATGTGTTAAACATAGTGTCCCTCGGCACTTCTGCCAGGCCCACAATAAAGATTTTGGCCTGATGGAAGTGCGCGCTATAGAGGTCATACCCAAGGAGACCCTCACAGACAATGAAAGGTTCTCCCGTTTATGCCAAAGGGAAACCTTTTGGATATATCGTTTGGGTTCCCTTGCACCCGAAGGTATGAATGAAGAAATTGATGTCCTAAGCATCTTGTAAAAATGATAATTTTAGCATATCATGTTGCGTTATAAACTGAAAAATTAATTTAATTTAATTTAACTTAATGTTCATATTCAATTTATTTATTAATTTAAAATGCCTTCTCACTAATGCCTTTCTAAAAATGTTCTTTTGAAAGTAATCAATTTTCTAAAAGTAATTATAAAATAATGTTTTAAAATAATGTTTTAAAATTTTAAAATAATGTTCTAAATTATTTATCCAAATATTTTTATTGTACTATTTTATATAATCAACGGTACCTTTTTAGTGTGCACGTTACAGAGACAAGGTTCTATAGAAATAAAGATATATATATATATTGATATGAATGTATACGCTTGAGGCGTACATATAGATTCCATCCTAATTTTGATCCTTCCTATTTTTATTTCCAATTTTATTTTCAATTTTTATTTTTAGTTTTATTTTTATCTTTATTTTTATTTTCACCTTCACAACTTTTTATTTTTAACAATTTATGCATTTACAATTAAATATTTACCCTCATGAGAATGGTATGACTACATTCCACACTATTGTGACTATATATGCTCTAGTCACATTATTGTTTACCATCTAACAATTAATTTTATTTATCATCTTTTTTATTTTTATTTTTTTTTTTATCTTTATTTGTTTATGAGTTTTCTGTATTATGTTGCTGTTTGATGTAATGTGAGTAATGTTATGCCTAATGTTTATACATATCACAAGGGAAATGTTGACAGGTGATGAATTGATGTTACCATTTACATCCTTCCCTCGTTTCTCCGGTGTTTTGGCGCCTTTTTTATTTATAAATTCCAGTCCTGCTATGGCTCCCGTGACTTTGACAAAGCGCATGCGCGCGAAACTAGTAAGTCACGGTCGCCTTGGATACCCCCAGCAGTACGCGTCTAGCCGTCATGTGCTCCTGATCGGCGATGTGCCTTCCCCTTCCGGATGTCAGATTGAGGTCTTCCTTCCTCCTCACAGCGAGACGCGGAACACTCCGGACGCCGGCTGTCCAGAGTGCATAGGACAACCCATTGTTGTCCCTTCCATCTTACCTTTGCATCCAGCGGCAGTCAGGCCCGGATTTACTCCCTTTGCCGCCCCAAGGCCGGGTCCTTCAATGCCCCCCCCCCCCCATCAGTGTCCCCTGCCCCTAAAGACCCACATTAGACTGCCTTACCGAGAGCCGTTTTGAGCCAGAAAATGTGTAAGCCGGAGTTTGGGGGTGGAGCAAAGCTGCTCTACTGTAGTGCTATTTTCCTTGGGGGTTGTGAGGGGGAGTGGGGTGGTAGAGAGAAGGGGGCTGAGAGGGAGGAGGGTGAGAGAGAGAAGGGGGCTGAGAGGGAGGGAGGGTGGGAGAGAGAAGGGGGCTGAGAGAGGGGAGGGGGAGGGTGGGAGAGAGAAGGGGGCTGAGAGGGAGGGAGGGTGGGAGAGAGAGGGGGCTGAGAGGGAGGGAGGGAGGGTGGGAGAGAGAAGGGGGGTGAGAGGGAGGGAGGGAGGGAGGGTGAGGAGAGGGGGAGAAGGGGGGGGAGAGGGAGGGAGGGGGAGGGTGGGAGAGAGAAGGGGGCTGAGAGGGAGGGAGGGACGATGGGAGAGAGAAGGGGGCTGAGAGGGGGGGGGGGGGGGAGGGTGGGAGAGAGAAGGGGGCTGAGAGGGAGGGGAGGGGGGTGGGAGAGAGAAGGGGGCTGAGAGGGAGGGAGGGAGTGGGTGGGAGAGAGAAGGGGGCTGAGAGGGAGGGAGGGAGGGTGGGAGAGAGAAGGGGCTGAGAGGGAGGGAGGGAGGGTGGGAGAGAGAAGGGGGCTGAGGGAGGGAGGGAGGGTGGGAGAGAGAAGGGGGCTGAGAGGGAGGGAGGGGGAGAGAGAGAAGGGGGCTGAGGGAGGGAGGAGGGTGGGAGAGAGAAGGGGGCTGAGAGGGAGGGGGGGAGGGTGGGAGAGAGAAGGGGGCTGAGAGGGAGGGAGGGAGGGGAGGGAGAGAGAGAGGGGGGGCTGAGAGGGAGGGAGGGAGGGAGGGTGGGAGAGAGAGGGGGCTGAGAGGGAGGGAGGGTGGGTGGGAGAGAGAAGGGGGCTGAGAGGGAGGGAGGGTGGGTGGGGAGAGAGAAGGGGGCTGAGAGAGGGAGGGAGGGAGGGTGGGAGAGAGAAGGGGGCTGGGGGAGGGGGAGGGAGGGTGGGAGAGAGAAGGGGGCTGGGAGGGAGGGAGGGTGGGAGAGAGAAGGGGGCTGAGAGGGAGGGAGGGTGAGAGAGAGAAGGGGCTGAGAGGGAGGGAGGGTGGGAGAGAGAAGGGGGGCTGAGAGGGGGGGAGAGAGGAGGGTGGGAGAGAGAAGGGGGCTGAGAGGGAGGGAGGGAGAGGTGGGAGAGAGAAGGGGGCTGAGAGGGAGGGAGGGGGTGGGGAGAGGAGGGGGGGTGAGGGGAGGAGGGGAGAGAGAAGGGGGGGGAGAGGGAGAGGAGGGTGGGAGAGAGGGAGGGGGCTGAGAGGGAGGGAAGGGGGTGGGAGAGTGGGGGGGGGCTGGGAGAGGGGGGGTGAGATGAGAGAAGGGGGTGAGAGGTGAGAGGGGTGAGAGAGAAAGGTGGTAAGAGGGGGGGTGGCCTGACAGAGTGGGGGGAGTAGCTGACAGAGGGGGGGGGGGGTGTAGCTGACAGAGGGAGGGGGGAG
This sequence comes from Lithobates sylvaticus, assembly GCA_028564925.1. Classification (NCBI taxonomy): domain Eukaryota; kingdom Metazoa; phylum Chordata; class Amphibia; order Anura; family Ranidae; genus Lithobates; species Lithobates sylvaticus. The sequence goes on along the minus strand of CM053033.1, from coordinate 180,632,721 downwards.
TAGCTGACAGGGGAGAGAGAAGGGGGCTGAGAGGGAGGAGGGGTGAGAAAAAGATGGTAAGAGAGGGGGTGGCCTGACAGAGGGGGGGGGAGTAGCTGACAGAGGGGGGTAACTGACAGAGGGGGGTAACTGACAGAGGGGGGTAACTGACAGAGGGGGGGGGGGGGTAACTGACAGATGGGGGGTAGCTGGCAGATGGGGGGAGTAGCTGACAGAGGGGGGGAGTAGCTGACAGAGGAGGGGGGGAGTAGCTGACAGAGGGGGGGGGGTGTAGCTGACAGAGGGAGGGGGGGTGTAGCTGACAGAGGGGGGGGGTTGTTGCTGACAGAGGGGGGAGTAGCTTACAGGGGAGAGAGAAGGGGGCTGAGAGGGAGGAGGGTGAGAGAGAAAGATGGTAAGAGAGGGGGTGGCCTGACAGGGGGGGGGGGGGGTAACTGACAGAGGGGGGTAACTGACAGGGGGGGGGGTAACTGACAGGGGGGGTAACTGACAGAGGGGGGTAACTGACAGAGGGAGGGTAACTGACAGAGGGGGGGTAACTGACAGAGGGGGGGGGGTAACTGACAGAGGGGGGTAACTGACAGAGGGAGGGTAACTGACAGGGGGGGGGTAACTGACAGAGGGGGGGGTAACTGACAGGGGGGTAACTGACAGAGGGGGTAACTGACAGAGGGGAGTGACAGAGGGGGGTAACTTACAGAGGGGGGTAACTGACAGAGGGGGGTAACTGACAGAGGGGGGGAACTGAGGGGGTAACTGACAGGGGGGGTAGCTGACAGAGGGGGGTAGCTGACAGGGGGGGGGAGCTGACAGAGGGGGAGTGGCTTACCGAGTGGGCTGTGAGTACAGAGGAGAATGATGCCTCAGTGAGGACTTCGGGAGACACAGCAGAGCACACGACAGGCAAGGATGCGGGACTCCGGGCGATCAGACCCCCACAGTCAAGCCCCGCCTCCACATGTGACCAATCGTGTCCGCCGCCCGCACGTGACCTATTCAGCCAATCACAGGCTGAATAGGTATGCCTGCTGTCCATCGCTGAGCTCGGCTCGGAGACGGAGCGCACAGGCAGGAATACTGTATATGTTAAACAGTGATTTGGGATGCTGAACTGCTGCTATATTCGCCGCCCCTGCCCCACTGCCGCCCCGAGGCCTGGCCTCGGTGGCCTTGTGATCTGCTCTGTCTTTACACTAGAGCAGTTTTAGAAATAAATCTTACCCATGAACCCATTGAGCGCTGTTTTTGTGTCCCTATCCTTGTCTGAACTTTGTCTCTGAAAGTTTAAACAGCAGCCTGGGGTCCGATTACATCCCATCTCTGAAGTTGCCCTGACATTCGGCGATATAAGACTGTTTTCTTGAGCGCATGAAACTTTTGCTGTGTATTTTTTACTCATTCCCAGGGCCCATTCAGCTGCCAGCTCGGAGATTCCAGACGTATTTACATCTTCATGTAGCGCAAACTCGTGTTCCTGCTTGTGTTTTTTTTCTTTTTACGCTTTTCACGTGCTTCTGCTCATTACACATAGAGAAGCCCATTAACGTGAACGGGCTAGCCCTATGCACAGCATAAATGCCAAAGAAGCTCCAGAACCTTTTCGAGTATGGAACATGGCATGTTTTTTCACCACGCGTTTCCCATTTGCCATGCATCAAAACGTGTGCCTGCTACCTGCGCTTTGAATGTCATAAACAATTAATGGCGAGACACGCATTTGCAGTGCATTTCCAAAATCGCATAGCAAAACGTGTGTTATCTGTGTGCTTTGTCGCGTGTTCCAGAAACGCCAAGTGTGAATGGAGAGTCCCTGGCTGAGAGTTGAATGTAAATGCAGACTGATGTCATTACCCAAATGACCATGTTTGGACAATGAAAAGAAAAAAAAAGAAAAGAAAAAAAGGCTGCGCTGGAAATTAAAACATGTGAAAATTCTATCACCTGAATGAATATTGTGGTGCATAAAAAATTCGATCCAGCCCTAAGCCGGCAGTGTTACACGTGAAATGCACTACAACCGGTATCCGCTGGACGCAGTCCTGAACACACCGTTCTAATATAATTCAAAATGATATAATCAAACAGTGAAATGAAAAGAATGACATAAACAATATGTAATAAATTGAAGTGATTTCAGACATCCGTGATCCAATATAGTGGCATAGTGAACAACAGAGGACAAGGATAGGACATCACTTGTTGGAAAGTTCAAAGCATGCAAAAGTCCACCATATAGGTTTAGGGTTCTGTGGTTATTGATTCACAGTGCTATAGCTTTTAACACCCACAAAACCAGTGATTGGATAACCAGATAAGTCCTCCACCAAATAAAAAATTAGCAGCTTACCAGCTGTTCTGATCCCTGTGTCAAAGAGATCAGATAAGCCTGTGGCATGAACCCCTGCCCGGGTCTCTCTCCAAGGTCTCCCAAATGGCACTCCAATATCCAAATCTCTCCTGGGTCCTCCTTGCTTTCCTCCAAACCATTTACATGGAAGAAAAAGGGACACCCATAGCACAATACCGTTTTGACCTTTTATTAAAAAACTCTCTTAGGTAGTACACTTACATTTAAAATGCATCAAATAGGCAAATGTGTTGTTTAAAAAGAAAAACTGTCGAGCCGGCCAGCTCTCTTACTCGCTGCCCGTCGCTTCCTGGATGGACGGGGAATGGAGGTGACGTCAGCACGCCGCTTACCCTACGCCGTTTCGTTAAAAGATAACGTCTTCCTGGGGCAAGTGCCATTTGGAGGACCTTGGAGAGAGACCCAGGCAGGGGTTCATGCCACAGGCTTATCTGATCTCTTTGACACAGGGATAGAATTTTCACATGTTTTAATTTCCAGCGCAGCCTTTTTTTCTTTTCTTGCATTTTGTTGTGTGTATCTCACATAAGGTTGCAGCAGGAACTTATATTATTTATTTAATATTTCAGGTTTTTCACATGTTGGATTTATTTAGAACAAGTATTGAATCGTATATTTTTTAATAGACAGCGCTGTTACTCCAACATATAGATGTTTGGACAATGACAGGAATCTCCCAGCTGGAAACGGTGGGGCTGGGGATTCATAGCCAACAGTGTCCTAACAACCAGTGACGTAGGAGGCCACACTGAGAGTGGGTGAGGCCTGGTGGGTAACTCTAATGCCCCGTACACACGGGTGGATTTTCCGTCGGAATTTCGGTCAAGCTTGGCTTGCATACACACGGTCACACAAAAGTTCTCTGAACTTTTGACCGACAAGAACGTGGTGACGTACAACACTAGAACAAGCCGAGAAAATTACGTTTAATGCTTCCGAGCATACGTCGAATTGCTTCCGAGCATGCGTAGGAATTTTGCGTGTCGGAATTTGTACAGACGATCGGAATTTCCGATCGGAACTTTTTCCGACCAAAAAATTGAGAACATGCTCTCAATCTTTTGCTGGCTGAAATTCCGCCAGCAAAAGTCCGATGGAGCATACACACGATCGCATTTTCCGACCAAAAGCTCTCATTAGATTTTGCTAGCGGAATTTCCGATCGTGTGTACGGGGCATTAGATATTAGTTCTCTATCAGGTCTGCCTGCCTTGTGATTGTCAGCAGATGACAGTGGGTGGATTTCATCGCTGTTATTCCAATAGCAGCTACTGAATCCGCCCACAGTCTTGAACCGTCATTCATGATGGAAACGGACTTGATAGGGAAGTAGTCTCAGAATTCCCCATCCTGGTCCACATACCCCACAACAACACTTCTCAGACGCTGCACCTGGGAGGGAAGTTAGGAACACTGAGCCTGTCATTTTATCGGGTCCGAGTGAGCTGAACTAAGAAACCTCTGGCCTCAGTGTAGGCCGCATCCTTCAACAAATTCATCTTTTGTTTCCCAACAGGTACATGAATCTGTCTCAAGCACTGACAATTGTGCTGCCCAGGTACGAAGGTTCTCCAAAGCATGTTTATGATACTCTATGAAGTCTACTGACTGTGTTGTCATGTCAAAGAGGAGGAGCACACTACATTTCTTGCACATTTTTGCCTCGTACACACGATCAGACTTTCCGACAACAAAACCGTGGATTTTTGTTCGAAGGATGTTGGCTCCAACTTGTCTTGCATACACACGGTCACACAAATGTTGGCCAACAATTACGAACATAGTGACGTACAAGACATACGTGATATCTCCATTACGAACGCTAGTTTTACAAGACCGAGCGCTTCTGGCTCGTACTTGATTCCGAGCATGCGTGGACTTTTGTCCGACGGACTTGTGTACACACGATCGGAAAGTCCAACAACAAACATTTGTTGGCGGAAAATTTGTTGGGGGAAAGTCCGACAAAACAAATGTTCGATGGAGCATACACACGGTCGGACTTTCCACCAACAAGCTCACATCCAACATTTGTTGTTGGAAAAGTATTTTTCTATACTTGCATGTTGTTTAAAAGAATAAAATGAAGGGAAATGTGCATCACAGAGATGTACAAAATATGTTGTTTTATATTTTGCCCTAACATACCTTTTAAAACTGATGGCCACAGCAGCACCCTCACCTGGAGCCAATCAACTTTAGTATTGGTAGGGAAGTGCTGCTTGGCCTGTAGTGGGAAGATCCAGTCTGCTGATCACTCCAGTCTATCTACAGCCATTGATTGTCAGGCTATGCAAGGAGTGCAGTGTAGTTCTATGAGAAACACCTACATCTGCGGAATGTGACATAGAGGGCCCCACAGATCCCTTCTCCCAGCTTCTGGAATCCTAGAGGGAATGTTGTGATGTCACATAGGCAATACAACTTAAATTTCCTGGACCCAGGAGTGAAAATTATCCCACATGGTAGAGTGAGGTTTGTAGCAAAAAAAAGATCCTGGGGTTCAGCCTTCAAGGAGACACATGTTCTCAGGAATGGATATTTTATACACAGTTACAGAGGCCCAGCTTGGACCAATGTAACTAACTATGCATATCCCATAATTGGCCAATTCCCCTAGAACATACCTCCCAACTTTCTAAGATGGGAATGAGGGACACCTATTAACAAATGTATGTAGGTATAGGGCACACCCCCTGCCACACCCCCTTAAAGCAAAATTGTACAAAAAAAATGATTGGTTAAACCTACAAGTGCTTTTTTACCACTACTATTCCGTTATACTGACTTTTGGAATTTACAAATTGAAAGATAAATAGTGCATTTTATATACAACTCTATAGATCAGATCATATAGACCAAAATGAGGGACAAATGAGGTGGAAAGAGGAACAGAGGGACTTTGTTCCAAATCAGGGACAGTCCCTCGAAATCAGGGACAGTTGGTAGCTGTGCCCTAGAAGCTGGTAATCACTGAGGTAGACACCACTACTCCAGTGATCTCCACTTGCTTCTGGATCCCATGCTAAGCAGATGACCTGCTGCATTCTGAACACAGGAGCTTGACAGATCAGGTGCCATTCCTAGAAGGTTTTGTATTTTCTCAATAAATGCAAAGCATTTTTTGACTGGATGAGATAGAGAGGCGGGGCAGTGATCTTCACTTCATCCAATCATAGAAAGCTTTGCATTCTTTCAAAAAATACAAAGCATTCTCTGAATGGTGCTCATGCATAGTGGCCAATCTCCTGTGTTCAGAATGTAGCTGGCCAGCCGATCTGCACGGGACCTGGAAGCAAATGGAGATCATTAGAGTAGGGGTGTCTACTTTAGTGATTTCCAGCTTTCAGCAGCATCAGCCAAGTATGGTATATACATAGTTACATTGGTCCCAGTTGGACCTCTGTAACTATGTATAAAATATCCATACGTGGAATTCTTCAAATATCACAAAAAAAAATAGAGAATTTATAGATGGTATAATGCATCAGGTTAATTTAGCTTGCATTTTAGATCAGGTTGAAATGCTTCATGAGTCCTCCTTGATTTCATTGCTTTGGCAAATTATGGATATTAACCCCTTGGCGCTGGCCCTTTAAGGGCTTTAGAATGCCTGGAGGCAGGGATGGGCTTATGACCATGTTACTGACGTGACTGACTGTCACAGCAGTCACATGATCAGTGGGATCAGGAGGTTTCTGTTAGCCGCTGCTCACTATGCCAAGAGTGTGCGTTATTGCGCGCAAATATGCGGCTGCTCGGCACAAAGGCCCAGTTGCTGAGAAGCTTCATATTTGCATGCGCTCAGCACCAACAGGTTAATAAATAAACGTGTTGATTGCCTCCAAGATAGGTGCTAGCTAGGTTGGGTAGATTTAGTTCTGGCTCACTGTAATCAGTGTAGCTGCGTGTGATTGTTTTGGTCTGTTCTGTGTTTTACTGGCTGCAGGGTTAATTGCTTCCCCCTGCCTGGAAATGTCCTGGAAGATAGTGGGCTGGGAGAGTTTAATTAGCAGCTGAATATTTATGCAGCCTTGGCAAATTCCTGGGGAGAGGTGCCCAGATGGTGGCTGGGAGTATGTATAAATATACTTGGAGCAGAAATGTCATATTCCTGTGGAAGAGATCACATGTGGCCTGGTACCACCTTGT
>CM053033.1:180548841-180625701 GCA_028564925.1 Lithobates sylvaticus | reverse complement strand
TTTTTCGGCCGCTCGCGGGGGTAAAACCACCCCGCTAGCGGCCGAAATGCGCCGCTAAAACGCCGGTAAAGCTAAATATAGCGCCGCTTTACCGCCAGCGCCCCCACCGCTCCAGTGTGAAAGCAGCCTTACAGGTCTCCTTCCCACCCCAACACTGTGACTGTGAAAGAAGAAGCAGCACAGAGATAAGCTCATCTCTCTTTCAATTTGCTCCTTTCCCCCTCTTAGCGTGCTCCTTCCACACCGCAGCACACCTGATTGACTCCTTGTGATGCTTCAGGAGCTATAGGAGGCTGATATCAGGTCCAATTCAGGTACTTACATTTAGCAAAAATACATTTAATGATGTTAGAAATCATCACAGTCCTGCATTAACTTGTGCCTTTATATCTGCATAGTGTTCATCTTTAGGATTTGAGGAATAGAGGTCCGGTCATGTTATAGATTAATAAATATGGATCGGTTACCTGGCCAGACGCTGCAAAGACAGAAGGGGCAATTAGATGCACAGAGCTTTGTGAAGAGATGATGTGAGGACAGCCGTACCATTCTTTCCCGGATCCCCCTTCTTATATCAGACATGGCTGCTCCCAGCAGATGGCTGCAGAGCTGATCTCATAGATTATATCAGATAGCACTAACCTCCCAGATGCCTCCTTCCATTAATGAGAAGCCGGGATACATTTCAGTCCATATTTCTGCCCGGAGCTCTTTAAATGCATTTGTCCAGGTGGTCATGTATAGTGAGTTATCGAATTATCTCATCTGCTGCAACCTCACATTTCCTCTGACATGAAATAAAATGCAGCCGTGCTAACGATGATCTCCTGAGCACTCCGAGCTCTGATCCTATTACAGGCTTCACCTCCTCCCTCCTTCTCTAACCTGGCTCCAAAATGGCTTCCCTTTAGCTTCCCAAACCTCCCAATATAAATGATATTGAAAAAGTGCTGCATTTGTATTCTTTATTAAGAGTGCTGCTGCCCATGGCTACCACACTCCATCATATTTCTGAAATCCGCTAGAAAATCAAAGCAAACTTCTCAATAGAGATGAACTTTGCTGTGCTCCGAACTTGGACTCTTTTTTTTTTTACTCCAATGAACTGCAGGTCAGGTCATTTTCAGCTGGGTCCACCTCTTAGTTTACATGAGCTGCGGGGCAGAACTAGGGTTGCCACCTGTCCAAGATCCACCCAGACAGTCTGGGTTTTCAATCATGTGTCCGGGTTTCAGATGGACTGAAACCTGGACACATTATTCAGACTGTGGCTCCTTAACTAACAAAGATAGTCACACACAAATCTGTTGCTGTTCAGGAGCTGTGGCGGCTATCTAGGGCAGGGTTTCTCAACTCCAGTCCTCAAGGGCCCCAACAGGTCATGTTTTCAGGATTTCCCTGAAATGGCTGGGGTAATTACTAAGGCAGTGAAACTGATCAAATTACCTGTGAAAATAATGGAAAGCTTGAAAACATGACCTGTTGGGGCGCCTTGAGGACTGGAGTTGAGAAACCCTGATCTAGGGGCAGGTTTGGCATCACTGGGGGTGGCAGGGCGATGATGTCAGCAAGATTAATTTTGCCACACCCACTGTTTTGCTGCGGCACGCTATGCGCACCATATTACTACTCTCTTTGGGGGCCCCCAAAGTTGTCCCTGGCCGCTAAAGTGTTTGGGTTTGGCTTGAAGAAAAGGTGGCAACCCTAGGCAGAACTGACCCAGCTCATTGGAGTAAAAAAAATAAAAGAGCAAGTTCAGAGTTTGCGGGGGATAGCGCTACACTAGTGTCAATGTAGCCTAAACGTTCGGGTAAAGCGAAACTAAACGTTCCTATCATTTACAATCAAGGAAGCTGCCATCTAAGCCTCTATTTGACATTAGCCATTTGATGGCTTGACAGTTCAGTTGAAAGCACAAGCACTTGTGACAGTTATCATTCACAGCATGCCTTGAATATAACGGTTTTGGGAAACCATTACATTGATGGGTTTAGTTCCACTTGAAGGATTAGGTTTCTGTTAAAGTTAAGGGTTAGGCTAATGCCGCGTACACACGACTGGACTGTTCGACCGAACTGGTCTGACGGAATGAATCCGTCAGACAATTCAACCGTGTGTGGGCTTTATCGGACCTTCAGCAGACCTTTTCTGTTGAAAAGCAGACGGACTTTAGATTTAGAACATTTCAAATCTTTCCGACGGACTCGAGTCCGGTCAAAAAATCTGTTCGTCTGTATGCTAGTTTGACGGATGAAAACCGACGCTAGGGCAGCTATTGGCTACTGGCTATGAACTTCCTTATTCTAGTCCGGTCGTATGTCATCACGGGTCAAATCCGTCGGACTTTGGTGTGATTGTGTGTAGAAAAGTCCGATTCGATGGAAGTCCGTCAAAGTCCGACGGAATGCATTCCGGTCGTGTGTACACGGCATTAGGTGTCAACAAAAACCATAATCTTTGGTGGAAAAACTTCCATACCCAATATAGCACAAATAATTCTAAGACAACAACAAATAGGTTGATATAGCTATAAAAAGAAAGTCAGGGTTTCAACCCTCTAGCATCCACCCAAAACCAAGAAAATAATTGTAGGTTTAAAGACCTTTTGATCTCTTGGGCTAAATGAATGAGCTGTACTTCCACCTGACTGAGGTGTCACGCGCTTGTCTGGCCGCACCTAAAATGAGATAGTGAATTATACCTGGTAGAGGTCACAGCCGGGATACTATTCATGTCAACAACAACGTATGTACTGTATATATAGACAGAGGAGATTAGTCACTTCGCAGCATCAGCAGATTCCACAGACAGAAATAAACAATGACTGTGCAGTGAGAGTCCTTACTATATATCCATACATTTATCCCAGTACTCACTCAGCTGTGTCATCATTTTGCTCACATACAATACTTAGAAATATCAGAAAATAATGTTTCTTAGGTATAACTTTGACATCACATACCTGCAATCACATATATATGGGCTAATTCAAAACAAGAGCGTGCCGTACTCTACAGTAAGCCACTAGCTTGCATCACTGGTCTGATTTCACTAAAAATAAATATGATGGAATGCTGTACTGTGTTAAAGAATAAGGCCCCTTTCACACGGGCGGTCCGTTCAGGTCCGCCTGTCAGTTTTTTTAGGCGGACCTGAACGGACCCTCCATAGACCCCTATGGAGGGACGGATGTCAGCGGTGACATGTCCGCTGACATTCGACCCGCTCCGATCCGGAGGAAAAAGCTATTTTTCCATCCGTCTGCGGATCGGATCGGATGACGACGTCTGCGGTCGTCATCCGATCACCCATAGGGGAGAGCGGCGCTCTGACAGGTCCATCACTGCACAGAGTGCAGAGACAGACCTGTCATCTTCCTGCACAGCGGGGGATCGACGGAGCGACCCCCTGCTGTGCAGAGCGGGCTCCGTACACGGACACGTCCGTGTAAAAGAGCCCTAAATCAGAAAAAAGGATAACAAACATTTTTGGAAAGCAATAAGAAATTTAAAGAAGACCGATTGCTTTATCAATTGCCCCTGTTGACATTAGTAGGTTTTGCTATGTATTAGATACATTTCCAGGGCCGCTGATAAGACAGTACAGCCGGACCTCCTGTACCGGGCCCAGGCGAGGGCCCCATCAGTTCAAAAGGGGGCCCGGGCACCTGTCGAGCTGTACTGCCTCATTGCTGACACTTGTGGATCTCCCTGCAGCGCTGCCGGCTTCTATTCTTTTTCCTCCCTCCAGCTGCGCTGCAGAGTAATCGGTTCTTGGATCTGCAACCCCTTCTACCTGCTGTCAGGTCCCCCTGTGTGTGGCTCCCCCACAGTGTTTCTGGCTTCCGTCCTCTCCTCTCCTGCCGACAGCTGCTGCAGGGAGGGATTGGTTTCAGGATGGAGAGCAGGGAGGGGAACGGTAAATATGCCATATTTACCCGCCCCTTCCTTTCTTAAATGAACACAGTGAGCAATCAGTACCGCTCCTGTGTCCATTCATCACTAAAGCATAGTAAACTATGTTTACCTAATGAACAGGAAGCCTCAGAGCGCTTTCCTTTATTCACTGTCCAGTGCAGCTGCAGAGAAAAGGACTAATGAATTTGTGTTTGCTACTGGCATCCAAACTGACAGTTCTAGATAAGACCTGAGCTGTTACCCCCTACCATTACTACTGAATGGATCTGATACTAAAAAGACACAAAAGGTGTTATTGAGATATAGAAAACGTTGTGATATATATATATATATACTATATATATATTTAATTTTTTTGACAAAACTTCCTCAAGTCTGTAAATAGGATTTACTGTAAAAGCTCTGCTGTACATATAGACAGGAGTAAACAAACACTTCCTGCTTCCTACTGGACTTTCCAGTAGATGATTAAAGAGCTGAAAGGATCAAGCTACCGCCTCGGTGGCTGCCCATTGCCCAAGAGGGTGGCCTCTTGTTTGTCTAGTGGCCTCTAGTGATGGATGGGTTAATAGGAAATCTGCTTCCAGGAGGCTGTGAGAAGGAGCTGAACTCTCACCTCAGACCCCCAGCAAGCCCCAAATTGGCTGCACACAAGACAAGCAGATGGATTAGGCCAAGAACTTTAACCATTTCAGATGCACTCTATACACCATTCTCCCATAGCAAGACACAGATCCTACAGTATCATTACGGAGAAAGAATATTAGTCAGTTGTGTGTGTGTGAAAATATAAGTAAAGAAGTCCTAATTTTAGTTGTTTACAGAATAATTTAAGATAGAGATGTTAAAGTGGTTGTATAGTCATTTTTTTTTACTTTTACCTACAGGTAAAATAAGGCTTACCTGTAGGTAAAAAGAATACCTGTACGGTTTAGGAGATATTCCCCTTGCAATGAGCCGCTGACTTCAGCGGTGCATGCACCCCAGGGATTCTCGGCTGAAAGACCGGCAGACGCCGGACGTTGCCGGAAAGAAGTCTCCTGCGCGCATGCGCGGGAGTGACGACATCGTGGCTCCGGCCACTCACAGCGCCGGAGCCACAAAACCCGGAAGACACGCCGAGGCAAAATGTCAGCTCCCTCGGTGTGGACTGGGTGAGATACCGACATCTCATTCTAAGGCAAGTATTTCATAATGAGCTAGTATGTGGTGCATACTAGCTCATTATGCCTTTTGCAGGGCAGGTGCAAGGGTTTTTGACACCCTAGGCGAAAACTAATTTTGCTGCCCCCCATTGGCACCACCCCTGACTCCACCCCTTTTGCCTTGTCCATGTATACCCCACCTTTTTAATGAAGCGCCCATCAAATGCAGCCCACCAGCGCCCATCAAATGCGCCTCACCAGCGCCCATCAAATGCAGCCTCACCAGCGCCCATCAAGTGCAGTCTACCAGCACCCATCAAGTGCAGTCTACCAGCACCCATCAAATGCAGCCTACTAGCGCCCATCAAATGCAGCCTACTAGCGCCCATCAGCGTCCATCAAATGCAGCCTACCAGCACCCATCAATGCAGCCTCACCAGGGCCCATCAATGAATGTTTGCTTGCTTCCATACATTCGGGAGTCGGGACACAGACACAGTCCTCCGGCACCGCTGCACCTCTGACACTGTGCGAACGGATTGGCGGCTGCCTGGTGATGCTGAGACTTAGTTGCTTGCTGCAGAGAGAAGAGAGTAGGAACACCAGTGGCTGGGCACCCTAGGCAGCAGTGCGCCCTAGGCAGCTGCCTAGTTTGCCTAGTGGTAGCACCGGCCCTGGCCTTTTGCCTTACAGGTATAGAAAAAAAAAAAAAAAAAGGGTTTACTACCGCTTTAATGTGAAATGGTTGGACTGGGCTTCTTGAACACTAACTTATCCAAGATTCTCTGGAATGGCATTCTATAAAGAGACAGAATTTTTGTTTTAGATCCTAATGTATTTTCTGTGCAACCACTGCTTGGTTTCTTCTGTGTCTCTGTACGATGAGGCAGCATTAAAGCGAAGTCTAATGTCGCGTACACAGGATGGGAATTTCGGCCAGCAAAAGTTTGAGAGCATGTTCTCAATTTTTCTGACGGAAAAAGTTTCAATCGGAAATTCCGATCGTCTGCACCAATTCCAACGCGCAAAATTCCGACGCATGCTCAGAAACAATTTGACGCATGCTCGGAAGCATTGGACTTAATTTTCTCGGCTCGTCGTAGTGTACTTCACCGCACCGGACGAAAGTTCAGCGAACTTTTGTGTCACCGTGTGTATGCAAGCCAAGCTTGAGCGGAATTCCATCGGAAAAACCATCCAAGATTTTTCCGACGGAAAATCCGCTCATGTATAAGGGGCATTAGACTAGTTTCAAATAGATACTGGATGCAGAAGGATACCCAGTACCTGAGTTCATGGAACAACCTTTCAAACGTTCTTCACACGGGGAAAAGCCTGACAAATGAACCAATAAAAATCAAAGACCAGTTTCTAGATGTTTCACTCAAGATTATTATCTACCTGAACTCTTCCTGATCATTTTTGTGCTCTCTATACACCTGTTTCACCCAATACATGCAATATGTCAGAAGAAGAGTGAAGAGTGTTAGAGAGCAGAGATCGCCATATGTTGTATCATTCAGTCTTGCCTTTTCAGTCCCATTTTATTTTATCTTGTGTTTCAGAGGAAACAAATTTGTGGATATCACTACTGGTGGGCATCAGAATGGAGTACTCAACCAACCTTTAGGGACAACATAAACAACCAGATCTAGGCCCCTGATTCAATTATTGCAATCCACAGGTGGGAAATAGACCGTAAAGCATTGCCCCTGAGGTATGTTACCACAAGAGCGCTGTTTCAGTCCATTGGACCCATTTCAACCAGGGTTGTTTGGAGTTCTAGGTTCTTCTAGTCATTGCTAGGGGATCCTTGAGTAGAGAGCAGTAGCATTCTGATCTTCTCCCTTATGGTGCCTACATAGTTCCAGAGACAGCTTCACTTGGCAGATCTAAGGACTGGTGTGGGGGCTAGTGGAGCCTCTCCTCCTTGTCTCTCAGGTAGTAACCTCTGACACCAATTACATTCTTAGGTTTCTGTAAGGGAGGCATTCTTCCTCGCACTGATCACTAATGTACGGAACATTCTTACTCCCAATGACAACCAAGGTTATGGACATTCTTCCTCCAACGAAACATCGTAAGTGAAATTCTTTGAACTGATCAAGAGTGTACATTCTTCTACTGACCTTCAGGGTAAGGGACATTCTGACCACCAGTATTATGAACATTCTTCCTCTCACTGATCACCAATGTAACCTGCTTTCTTCCCACTGACCATCGATGTAACAGACGTTCTTTCTACTGATCATTAATGTAAGGGACATTCTTCCTTTCCCTAACCACCAATGTATCAGGCATCCTCCTTTCACTAACCACCAATGTAAGGGCCATTTTTCCAACTGATCACCATTATAAGGAGTATTCTTTCTTTCGTTGACCACCAATATGAGACGCATTCTTCCCACTGACCACCAATGTAAGAAGCCTTCTTCCCACTGACCCCTAATGTAGGAGGTATTTCTTTCTCTGTTCTCTTCCTCTAGTGATCTGTGAACTGTAGATACATATCCATTTTTAATAACCATTTCATGAGGCATAAAACTTACTTTATAGATGGAGTAAAATAGTTGATAAAGGCTCGTCCAATGGGGGCATATACTAAAAGACATCAGCACATACTTTTGTATTCTCTAGTGAGCCAAGGCTTTCATGCCATTTGTTCTATTGACAGACATTTGCCCATCTATCTCACTCATAGCTCAGGCCTGGATGATGATGAACAAGTCAAGTCAATCAAGCTGTAGTTTAAAAATAAACACAAGCTCATCAGCAACTAAAGGTTAAAGAGGAATTGTAGTCTGCTCACATAATTTGTAATAAAAACATCTTTGCCATTCTGACGCTTCCCTCCAACCACTTTGCATCATTTTTTATATATACTGTGATTCTGTACTTGCCAAATATGCTGCAGAAATCTCCCTCCACTAAGTCTGGCTGCAACCATTTTAACTGTGGGCAGCTGAAGCTGCTGCCTGTTCACTTCCTGGATTTACACAGACACAGAGGCACACCTCCAGCTCTGCAGCTTTCCTTGGCCCTCTTATGACTCATCCACCTCCCTTCCTGGCAAACTCTCACGAGAGCGAGAAAGAGAGCTGTGCATGATGTCATAAGCCTAGGCTATTTTACCAGACAAGAAATAGGAAGTGGGCTGTATAAGGTATTTACTGGCAGAAAAAAATGTTTTACTATCCAAAGTTAAAGCAACAAGGGCAGAAGATTTAATAGATGGAAAGTTGAAAAAATGAAGGTCTTCTTTAAGAGGCTCTTCATTGTAAGACACAGTCACCTGATGATATTTAACGCTTCAGAAGAGCAATATTATTATGCAGAGTGCTGTAGTAACATTATGAAAGCTGTAAGAAGACAGATAGAATCACAGACTGAAATCTTCTGTTTCCAATCTGCACCCCAGACTATCCCGTGGAGTCAGCAAGAGTTTAGCACCAGGGATGGCCTGACAGATGGTGGGCCTCACCCAGCCCTGACACATTCTTGGCTGAAAGATCTGGACAGGAGACAGCAGACCGATACGTGTAATGTAGCCATCTTCCTGCAAGGAAATGCTGATAGCACATGCTGAGCCTCATCACACACAGGCAATGGTCACTTATTACTGGCCCTGTAAAGACTTTCTGATCTTACACACCCAATACAGAGAGGAAGAGAAGAACTCCGCTTCCTCTACTATCCAATATGTCATTTCAGGAAACAGACAAATGCTAAATTTGCACTGTTATGATCAGTAATTTACCAAGATATAAAGACACAGGGCTAAGGGTATATCCTTTTTTCTTTTTTTACATATCTTGGAGTCTTTTTTTGGACCCATTAGGTACCATTGTCATGCCTGAGGGTGCACTGAGTCTGCCAGCTGCCATGATTATTGTTCCCAAAGTGATTAAGCAGCAGAGTGTCTCTACTCCTTGCTCCCCATTCTCCACTAAAGATACTCAACAGATAGGCCTAGCTAGCACTTTGCACCGCTTAAGAGCTTCATCTGAGGGCAGTTGGATTGGACCTGCAAAATTGACCTCCAAATAAAGTCTATGGACAGATACTTTTAGACCAGCCACAACTGAAAACTAAACCTTTATGCCCCATACACACGGTCGGAAATTCCGACCACAAAATCCGTCTGATTTTTTCCGACGGATTTTGTTCGACACTGGTGTTGCATACACACGGTCGGACAAAGCTGTCGTAAAATCCAATCATTCTGAACGTGGTGACGTTCGTTGCGTGCGATGGAACTACTTAGAGGCTAGTAGCCAATAGCTTTGGTCTTGTAATTTGATCTGAGCATGCGTGGCACTTTGTCAGTCGGAATTCGCTACACACGATCGGAAAAAGTCCGATCGGACTTTGTTGTCGGAAAATTTGAGAGCAGGATCTCAAATTTTTTCCGACGGAAAAAGTCCGATGGCGCCCACACACGGTCGGATTTTTCCGACAACATGGTCCGATGGACATTTTCCGTCGGAAATTCAGACGGAATTCATACAGGAAACACATATACACACACGTACGCTTGTACTGGCCAAGGAAGCAAGAATGCGGAAGGGGCGAGCAGGTACGTAGACAACAACCAACACAGCCTTATATTCAGATTGTGAAGCTGCTAGTTTTTTATTTTTTCTTACAACAATTTTGTTGGCATCAGTGGGAGGAATAGTGCCCCATCGTTGATGTTAGTGGGAGAAATAGTGACTCATTGTTGGTGTCAGTGGGAGAATAGTGCCCCATCGTTGGTGTTAGTGGGAGGAATAGTGCCCCATTGTTGGTGTCAGTGGGATGAATAGTGCCCCATTGTTGATGTTAGTGGGAGAAATAGTGACTCATTGTTGGTGTCAGTGGGAGAAATAGTGCCCCATCGTTGATGTTAGTGGGAGGAATAGTGCCCCATTGTTGGTGTCTGTGGGAGGAATAGTGACTCATTGTTGGTATCAGTGGGAGGAATAGTGCCCCATCGTTGGTGTTAGTGGGAGGATAGTGCCCCATCGTTGGTGTTAGTGGGAGGAATAGTGCCCCATCGTTGGTGTTAGTGGGAGGAATAGTGCCCCATCGTTGGTATTAGTGAGATGAATAGTGTCTCATTGTTGGTGTCAGTGGGAGCGAAAGTGCCCTATTGTTGGTGTCATTGGAAGGAATAGTGCTCCAAGGGCCAGATAAAGGCAAGCAAAGCGCAGGAGTTTGGAGAACACCGTTATAAATAAATTATCAGCAGGAAAAAAAAAACTTCTTTAGAAGAGTGGGGAAAGCTTAGTGCCTCTTTCAAGCTTTTACTGTTATCTGAGCCTTCCTGCACCAGTGACTCTCATCCTTGGGTCACAGGAATAATAAGTGAAATCTGCCAAACAGAGCCACAGTCATCAATAAAAACCCTAAGGACCTATAAGCTGGCAACGCCTTTAAGTATCAGGTATATACGTAGTGCACTGCAACGCATGGCATGTGCTTTGTGGTAAACTGCAGTGCAGGTGCATTGCCCACTACTGTAACAGTGCACTGGGGTGAAATTCAAAACTATTGGCACTACACATAGCGCTGCACAGCTTATTGCATTAGGGTGTGCACTCCAAAGCTCAAAACACATGCGTGTGTGTATCAATATATGGCCCTGGCACATTGATTTTTCTGCCAGCACAGTGAAAGAGGAGTGCTTAAAGGATCACTAAAGGCAAATGTATTTTTTTTTTTTTTAAATAACAAACATAGTTTCATAGTTAGTAAGGTTGAATAAAGACATCAGTCCATCCAGTTCAACCTGAGTGTCTACAACTGTCCCTATCCCTGTACATTGCACACTCACATCGGTCTCTACCCTCAAGGAGCCCACAATCCAAGGTCCCCATTCATATACTAGGGCCAATTTTTTTGGACAGAAGCCAATTAACCTACCTGCATGTCTTTGGATTGTAGGAGGAAACCGGAGTACCCGGAGGAAACTCACGCAGGCACAGGGAGAACATGCAAACTCCAGGCAGGTAGTGTCGTAGTTGGGATTCGAACCAGTGACCCTTCATTACTGCTAGGTGAGAGTGCTAACCACTACACCACTGTGCCGCCCAACATGTTATACTTACCTCCACTGTGCAGCTCGTTTTGCACAGAGTGCACCGAACCTGGTCTTCTAGGATCCCTCGGCGGCTGTCTCGGCTCCTCCCCGCAAGGACTCCACAACTTCATGCGAGCTCCCTCGCATGGTGTGGAATGCTTGCGGGCGCGGTCCCGTGATACAGCTGGCGGCCGTAGCCGCTCACTGTATCACTCGGCCCCGCCCACAGTGTCATTGGATGTGATTGACAGCAGCGCGAGCCAATGACTGCGCTGCTTTCAATCCATCCACTCTAGCCAATTAACAGTCAGAGTGAGCGGCGAAGAGGATGTCGGGGGCAAGCGCAGGACTTTCGAGGGTTTTGGTAAATAAAACAGGGGAACGGGGGGCGGCATTCTCGGATGTTTTTTCACCTTAATGCATAGAATTCATTAAGGTGAAAAAACTTTTACCTTTACAACCCCTTTAAGCACTTCTCTTATGGTGGAGCCAGTAAGAGGGAGATCTTTCCCATCTCCTTGCTGCTACACAGGGTGATACTGCTAATGCACACTAGGTGATTAGGGTGTGCCCAAGCACATCTGGCACACCCTGCGCCCACACCTATGGCACTACAACACACTGCACTGTGGTGTGCGTAGAACTGTGAGTTGCCGTAAAACATAGTCAATTTGTCAGAGTTTTACCATAATGCACTAAAGTGAACGGGCCCAACACCAATCCTGAAATATTTTGGCTGGGGTTGTACTTTAAGTGGAGGCCGAGATGTCCCTCGGCATTCCGGATCCAGCGCCGCCATCCTCAGTAAGGGAAACGGCTTCACGCGGCCTACTGCGCATGCGCGAGTGGGATTTGTGAATGGGGAACGCAATGTGTTGTGGGACACCGTTCCCATAACACACCGCGCCCCATTCACCTGAATACGGAAGAAGAGAAGATCACCGCGGCGCTGGAGGAGGCAGATTAGGACAATCTGCCTAGCAACAGCCATTTCTGGTAAGTAAAAAAAAAATATATATATATATTTTTTTTTATTTTAAATTGTTACTAACATTTTTTTAAGTTTTCATTTTCAGGGTGTCCCACCACTTTAATGCATCCTGCAGTGTGATACAAAATCAGAGGTACAGGGGGGGTCCCATGTACATAAATGTGGGAACAATCCCCAAGTGCTTAGTACTCACTTTCACTGTTCGGTAGACTGAGGACTCTTTTCTGCTTACTGTTCTCTTGTAAATCACACTGAGCCGGATTATCTTAAATGACCCTCAAATCTGTTGCATCCTTTGTGAAAATCACACATAGTTTACTCAACATTGCATACTACTGAGCGGCTGTGTGTTCTAGAGAATCACATCACCAGACTGTCAGGACAATCCCAACAAGCCCCTGGGACAGGGGTTTTCTATTACAGTTCCCATCATTCAGAGCTCTATGCCAGAAATATATTTACTGACGCATTACGCAATGACCGCAACTTCCTAATACTTCTCCCAACATTGCTAGCTGGACTGCTCCTTGGAAGTACTTCACACATTTACAGCAAGAGAAAATCATTTGTAATTATGCCTGTTTTGTAAAACGTATTTTTTTTTATCAAAAAAGATTAATATTTATTTATTGCTTTACTACACTTTAATTACTGCACTGTGTGCTAATGTTTGCATTTCATCTTAAAACTGAGCTATACTCAAATGCTAATATAAAGCAATATTAAACCCAAAAGCAAACATTTATTATATTTCCGCTTACAAATTTTTAGATGTGATAGCTTTTGTACAACCCTGTCAAGATTTTTTTCCCCTTGACCAGTTCTGCCGGCTTTAGCCAGCAGAATTGACCAGTGTATTCTCATGGGGGGGAAGTATCCGAACCAGTGGCGGTTGGTGCTAAACATTTTTTGGGGGGGGGGGCAGCAAACAAACCCCCCCCCCCCCCCACAGGTCTGCAGTCACCCCTCCGGCGGTCATGGTCCCGTGGCTCCCCTGGCTTCTCCTCCTGGCCAATCCAGTCTTCTTTAGATCCACCTCTTGTCCTGATTGGCTGAAAGGAGAAGCCAAAAACCGATAGCAAATATTGATTCGCTAGTATCACAAGTGGGAGGGTTTGGGGCGCAGATCACTGCGAGCCCTACCCTTTTCAAGACATTTAGAGCATCAGGCTCGAATCGTGTGCTTGAAAAAAAAAAAAAAAAGACCTAAAAGAAAAGCATTAGTCTGGCGCATGCAAACTAGGGGCGCGGCACCCTTATGGACCGACTGCCACTGCTCCCCACTGTCAGAATGCAATAGCTCAGCAGGGAAGACTCCCCCATCCACATCAAGTGTGAGGATGGGGGAATCTGGCAAGCTGCTGGTTGAAAGAAAAAAAAAAAAGCACTAATAAATAAGCTGCCAAACTGTGATTACGGTTTTTGTTTGGGAAGAATTGTACAAATTGTACACGTTATTGGCACAAAAGAAATCTGTTTGACACGTCTGGGATTCCATTCAAGTAGCAGGTCTGCATACAATTTTAAAGGCTTTTGAACAAAGTTAGTTGACTTATTGATAGCAAGACTGTATGCCTTGATGAACAATTTTTCAGAATTTCCGTACGAATGTTGAATAAAATTCCTACTGGTGTATGGCCATATTTTTATCAAATGTCCACAGTAACTAAGACGTTGAGCAAACATAGGAAGTTGTGCAGTACAGTGTACTTCGAATAAGAACAGATGGCAAGAAGCACTTCCAAAGTGCTAGTGAAGTGGTACCATACCATGCAGTGTCCCTGCAGAGATAATTTATACTGAGAATTAATTATATCCAGCATACAGAACAAGAGAAGTGCTACAGAGCAGCGTCTCTTTATACAGAACAAAAATAGATGCTGAAATTTACACCTAGAAATCAAGAATTATATCTAGTGTGTAGAACAAAATTAGCACTATACAATCCCTGGAGAGTGTCGTAGATGTTCTTTAGAAATCGCGGTAGTTGGACAAAATGGCAGAACTTGCAACAGAGTTCGAGGTGCATATAAATCTCATGTGACTCTCACAGAACTCTAATGCCAAGTACACACGATCGGAATTCTTGTTGGAAAAGCCTTGGATGTTTTTTCTGACATACACCGAAAATGAAGTTAAATGCTTCCGAGCATGCGTCGAATTGTTTCCGAAGCATGCATCGGAATTTTGCGTGTCGGAATTGCCACAGACGATCGGAATTTCCGATAGAAACTTTTTACGTCTGAAAAGTTGAGAACATGCTCTCAATCTTTTGCTGGCCGAAATTCCGCCAGGAAAAGTCCGATGGAGCCTACACACGGTCGCATTTTCTGACCAAAAGCTCACATCGGTCTTTTGCTGGCGGAATTTCCGATCGTGTGTACGGGGCATTATAAGCTTCTCTCTTGTGAAATGACAGAGAAGCTATTTGGAAAAAATTGGGAGAGTCATGGAAACATAAAATATCCGACAAAATGTATCCCTCAAAGATGCAACAGTAATTACACGTGCGGCATAATTTACTCCAACATGGAGGTCTTATTTACCTCCACTCTCCTTATCGCCGATATGGCGGTGCTTCTTTATGAATTTGTTGCAGCAATAGCTCCAAACACTGAAAAAGTGTCACAAAAAAGAACAATGTCACACACATTGGTACTAACAATGAAAATGTTGCAGTACAAGAATTTGGCGGAAGGCTTCTGCCAGCATACATACTGCCAAAAACATATAGCAAATGCCTTATTGAATCACCTCTAGTGTCTTTATAAAAATGTTATTGGTAGCCAAAGTAGCAACATACTCATTTACTACATTTTACACACATGAACATATCAGAACTATCTTGCACAATTCACCTGACACCTATGATGAGACGTCTGCTCATCAGGCATCAGGCGAATGAAAGGAATCCAGCAAAATTTGTACATCATCCTGTGTGAGGTGGAGCCTGTATTCTTTCCACTTGCCAAACGCCTAACTGTAAATGTATGTAAATGGGTCGCAGAGAGTGCGCTCCGAGCCCACCCAAGTGTGTTACAACAGCGAATCAATATTCACTGTTGTAACACTGATCCTCCTCCCGGCCAATCAGGAAGCTGGTTTTGACATCCGATTGGATGAAAGGACAGGCAATCCTATTGGTCGACTAGGAGGAGGAGGGAGGAGCCACACAGTGGAAGCCACCGTGATGCAGAAAGGACACAGGAGCCGCTGCCTGCCGCCCATAGGAGCCTGCAATTCGCCCATGGGAGCCCGCAACACGTGGCCCGTAGGAGACCACAACTTGCCCATAGCAGCCTGCAATTCGCCCATGGGAGCCCACAACACGTGGCCCGTAGAAGACCACAACGCGCCCATAGGAGCCTGCAATTCGCCCATGGGAGCCCGCAACATGTGACCCGTAGGAGACCACAACTCGCCCATAGGAGCCTGCCTGCTTGCAAACGATGGGGTAAGTGCCGGGGTAGGGGGGGTTCCGCCGACCAGACCGACCAACCGGGGGGGTGGTTGTTTGTAATAAAAAAAACACCAGCCGCCACTGATCACATCGCATTCGGGCCAAAATCGCACAGGACCCTTTTTTTGGTCCGCACCAAATTGTATCACAATGGTTACACTACCAGCAGTTGGCATATGGCAGTGTGAACTTCCATGCGAGTCTGGTTCGATGCGGGAACCCGCAGTAGATTCGTAGGGTTCCCACATTGCACAAGTGTGAACCGAGCCTAATAGGCGCTTCTCGGTCAATTCCGAGCTTACCAGAGCCGCCGGTAAGCTCGGAACCGATCTTGATGTGGCCGATGGCTAGGCAGGAAGCTGAGTGAGGGCAAGATAGCACCCACTTGGCTCTATGCCCTTGGAGGACCGGAGCGACCTCCAACATCTTAAAGTTAAAATTAAATACATTTTTGATTTGATTTTTTGCTTTTAAAGGTAAATGAGAGATCTAGGTTCTTTTTGACCCCAGATCTCTCAATAAAGAGGACCGGTCATGCTTATTTCTAATACAAGGGAAGTATACATTCCTTTTAATAGAGGGAAAGTGTAAAAAAAAAAAACGAAATCGAAAGTAAAATAAATAAGATATTTTTTTTTAAACCGCCCCATCCCTCTGTGCTCGCGCGCAGAAGTGTATGTAAGTCGCGCCCGCATGTGTAAACAGTGTTCAAACCCCACATGTGAGGCATCGCTGCGATTGTTATGCCCCTTACACACGGTCGAAAAAGCCGACCACAAAATCCGTCAGATTTTTTCCGACGGGTTTTGTCCGACACTGGTGTTGCATACACACGGTCGGACAAAGTTGTCGGAAAATCCGATCATTCTGAACGTGGTGACGTTCGTTGCGTACGACGGGACTACGTAGAGGCTATTAGCCAATAGGTTTGGTCTTCTAATGTGTTCTGAGCATGCGTGGCACTTTGTCCGTCGGAATTCTCTACACACGATCGGAAAAAGTCCAATCGGATTTTTTTGTTGTCGGAAAATTTGAGAGCAGGATCTCCAACGGAAGAAGTCAGATGGAGCCCAAACACAGTTGGATTTTCCGACAACATAGTCCGATAGGACATTTTCCGTCGGAAATTCCGACCGTGTGTACGGGGCATTAGAGTGAGAGCAATAATTCTAGTGCAAGACCTCATCTGTAACTCTAAACAGCTAACCTGTAAACATTTTTAAATCATCACCTATGGAGATTGTTAAGTACTGTAGTTTTTCACCATTCTATGAGCGTGTGTAATTTTAAAGCATGACATGTTAGGCCTCTATTTACTCGGCGTAACATCATCTTTTACATTATACAAAAAATTGGGGTAACTTCACTGTTTTCATTTTTTTGTTTTTTTAATTCAAGTGTACTTTTCACAAAAAATTGTGTTTGAAAGACCGCTGCGCAAATACAGTGCAACATCAAATATTGCACTGACCGCCATTTTATTCTCTAGGGTCTCTGCTAAAAAAATATATAATGTTTAGGGGTTCTAAGTAACTTTCTAGCAAAAAATACAAATTTTTACTTGTAAACAACAAATCTCAGAAAAAGGCTCTGTTCACATCTAGGCGTTTTTGGGCGTTTTTCTGCTCTAAACCTCAGCTCTAAAAATGCCCAACAAGACAAATCCCATTCATTTCAATGGCCCCTGGTCACATCTGAGCGTTCTGTCGCCTAAAGCAAAACGCTCGCTGCTCAAAGTACATGAGCTTCTTTTTTGGCAGATTACAGGCGTTTTACTGCTTTTACATTGGTGACTTGTCAACTTCAAAACGACTGTACAAAAACGCTGCAAAAACGCCCAAAAAAACACCTGTAAAATAGCCACGCCTAAACTAAGCTATGCTTTTTTTGGATTAAAGTGGCATTAAACCCATAACAAAAATGTAAGATACTGCAGCCTACCAATCATTAGATCTTCTTTCACCTGATGACCTGGCCAGTATCTCACCTCCTGTATTAGCATGCCCCCACTCTGGATGAAGGAGCACAGTGGGGCACAGCAGACAGCAGCATTGTTAATTTGTGGGGAGTGGTTAGATGCACTAACAGATTTAAATACACTAACAAATTGAAGCCAAACTCCAGCTAACACTGCAGTTACACAAGGAGTAACAGTCGTTTTTCATTTTAGTCTGTCTTTTGACTAAAATGCCATTTTAGTTTTAGTCGTATTTTAGTCATCTGAATTGTTTTAGTTTAAGACGTTTGTGAAAAAAAAAAAAGTTTTAATCGTATTTTAGTTGACTAAAATCTAATGGGTTTAGTTAAATTGGAATGCAATTTTCAAGCATTTCTCTAGAATTGTCAAACTCATTACATACTCCTGAAGTAAAAATCCAATGACATGATATTATTTATGGTATTAAAGTGATACTAAAGTCTCGTTTTTTTTTCCTATAAAAATAACAACCATGTTATACTTACCTGCTCTGTGCAGTTGGTTTTGCAAAGAGCAGCCCAGACCCTCCTCTTCTCGGGTCCCTTGTCTGCACTCCTGACCCCTCCCTCCTGTTGAGTGCCCCCACAGCAAGCAGCTTACTATTGGGGCACCTGAGCCGAGCTGCAGCTCTGTGTGTCCATTCAGACACGGAGCCGCGACCCGGCCCCGCCCCCTCTGTCTCCTGATTGGCTAACTGACTTTGACAGCAGCGGGACAATGGCGCCGCTGCTGTGTCTCAGCCAATCAGTAGGGAGAGTCCCGGATGGCCTAGGGACTCGTGCAACATCGCTGGATACAGGGCCATCTTTAATATTGATTGGACCCTGGGAAAAACTTTTCTTGCCCCCCCCCCCCCCCCCCCCATGCAGTTTCGCTCTCCACCTGCTCTGAGACATACAATAAATAGCAGCTAGACTCAAAATCAGTTTACTGAATCAGATCAGGCAGCAATTGTGATTGGTTGCCAGAGGTTACAGTGTATCAATACCGCTCACTGACTGGTTTCTAGAGGTTAGAGCACACATTACGGCTCACTGATTAGTTGCTAGATGTTACAGCACATGATTTCTGCTTGTTGATTGGCTGCTAGAGGTTACTGTGGCTATGACCTCAGGGGGCATGATATACATATCAATGTCGCCAGTCGCCGCTATTTACATATGAATGCATCCACTATTTACATGAATGCTGGTAATTTACATGTAAACACAGGCTCTACAGGTGAGTCATCTGTACACAACAAAAGGGCAGAGCTGGGCAGCATTTGTAGCAGCAGTTCACACTGAGATATTGTCTATTGTATGGATTTTGACCAAATCCTTTTGGGTGGAGCA
This sequence comes from Lithobates sylvaticus, assembly GCA_028564925.1. NCBI lineage: Eukaryota > Metazoa > Chordata > Amphibia > Anura > Ranidae > Lithobates > Lithobates sylvaticus. Next base: position 180,606,815 of record CM053033.1, on the reverse strand, counting down.
CCCCACTCAGTAAGTACCTCAATTAGTGACCACCTGTATCATGGGTGGAGACCTCATGTTCTCCCATATAGAGGAGTATAGCTCCCTTGGTTCAGAGAAGCAGGATCTCCCGATCTATGGATAGTGTACGACCCACTAATCATGGGGTACTTTGTCGCAGTAAGTGGGCTTAAGCACCATATAGCAATATGGTGTGACCAAATCCCCATATTTTTTGATAATGTTTTTTGAAAATGTCTGTCTAGGTGCTTTTAAATAGCCTTGCTGGAGGTAAATGTCAGTTTTGCATGTGTGCGCTGTAATATGTTTGTTCACACTGAGATATTGGGATACAGCACGGGACTAAAACCTCAAGGGACACGGGAATTTAAACAGGGCGGCACAGTGGTGTAGTGGTTAGCACTCTCACTCTCACCTAGCAGTAAGAAGGGTCGCTGGTTCAAATCCCAACCACAACACTACCTGCCTGGATTTGCATGTTCTCCCTGTGCCTGCGTGGGTTTCCTCTGGGTACTGCGGTTTCCTCCCACAATCCAAAGACATGCAGGCAGGTTAATTGGCTTCTGTCCAAAAATTGGCCCTAGTATATGAATGGGGACCTTGGATTGTGGGCTCCTTGAGGGTAGGGACCGATGTGAGTGTGCAATGTACAGGGATAGGGACAGTTGTAAACACTCACTCAGGTTGAACTGGATGGACTGGTGTCTTTATTCAACTTTACTAACTATAAAACTAAGAAACTATGAAACCAGGATAGTTGGCAAGTATGAGGCAGCTGCTTTGGGCCCCACAACAATGACAGGGCCCAGGGCAGCTGCCCCTTTTGCCCTGCCTTAAAAACGGCCCTGGCTGGATAGAGAAGGGCTGAGGTAAGTATTAGGGGGGCTGCTGCACACAGGAGGCTTTTTATCTCAATGCATAGAATGTATTAAGATAAAAAACCTTCTGTCTTTACAAACACTTTCAGGTTTGAACAAGCACTACAGACACCGATTTAGCCGTTGTGATTTATAACGTCTTTTTTAAAAAAAAAAAAAAAAGTTTTATAAACAAACAAAAATATTGATTTTTGGCAAGCAGAAGTGCAACTTTAACCCTTTCATGACTAAGCCTATTTCTGACATTTGGTGTTTTATCAAGTAAAAATCCCTATTTTTTTCTAGAAAATTACATCACATTACAAGACCAAAGCTATTGGCTACTATCTATTTTTTTAGCAGAGAATCTAGAGAATAAAATGGCGATTGTTGCAATATTTTATGTCACACGGTATTTGTGGGGCGCTGTTTTAAACGCAACTTTTTGGGAAAAGGGACACTTTCATGAATATAAAAAAAAAACAAAACAGTATAGTTATCCCAATTTTTTTGTATAATGTGAAAGATGATGTTACGCCAAGTAAATAGATACCAAACATGTCACGCTTTATAATTTTATAATTGCATGCACTCGTGGAATGGCGATAAACTTTGGTACCTAAAAATCTCCATAGGCGACGCTTTACATTTTTTTTACGGTTACCAAGTTAGAGTTACATAGGAGGTCTAGTGCTAGAATTATTTCTCTCGCTCTGACGATCGAGGTGATACCTCACATGTGTTATATGAACACTGTTTACATTTGCGGGCGCGACTTTCGTATGCGTTTTCTTTGCTGCGTGAGCTTGCGGTCACGGGGACACTTTTTTTTTTCTTATTTATTTTATTTATATTTATATTATTAAATTGTGTTTTTTTTTTTTTATTTGATCACTTTTATTGCTGTCACAAGGAATGTAAACATCCCTTGTGACAGTAATAAATGGTGAAAGGTACTCTTTATGGAGGGATCGGGGGTCTAAAAGGCCTCCAATCCCTCCTTTGCACTTCAAAGTATTCAGATCACCGAAAACGGTGTAATCTGAATACTGTATGTAGTGCCGACACTTTGCTAAAGTGTGCGCTATTCTGTAAATTTAGTTTTTCCAGAACTGTAACAGGGTTCTGGGGGTTAATTGTTCGAGGTTTTTACTTTGGCGTTAGTTTGGCTGGGCTGTACTGGAGTTCTGCCTGGTCATAGGTGAGGTGAGCACCTGTGACAGGCTGAGAACGCAGTCTGGTTGGATGCAATAGATACCAATCTTTCTCTGAGCCAATCAGTGGGCGCGTTTGGCCCTGCTGTGTATTCCGGGAAGGGGTATTTAAGATGCTGAAGTCACGTGTTCAGGGTTCGGCTTGCTCTTTGATTCCTGGTTCCGGTCCGGACCAACCCGTGAGGAGTCCCGGACCCAGGAGTGTCTGCTGCCCCCGTAAGCCTGGTCACCCTGACCAGCCCCAGAGGCCCTCATGGTCTGGGGTGGGGATCCATCCGTTCCCGAGCCTCGGAACTGGCTAGTTCGAGGCCCAGTGACTGAAGGAGGATTCTGAAGTGTCCCGGTGTCCTCTCAGGATTGGAGAGGCCCAGCAACTCGTACAAGCGACCAGGGGAGGACTCTTCAGAGGAGGGCCATAAAGCTGGCTGCTCGGTAAAAGCCTGGAAGCTGGGATGTATGGACACTAGTGAATCCGCATTTCCTACGGTATCACCGAAACGGCTGGAAGATTCAGGTACCATAGGAAAAGTTCCTAACCCATCCTTCGGTTACAACATAGTCTGTGGCAGAGACTTTCACATTGTTCACTTGAAGTTTCACAACCTAGTCTGTGACAGAGACTGTGCTAATTCTGAATCACTTGTTGGCTGTTAGATCTACAGACAAGGGTTTATCCATCTCTCTCTTTATCTCTGGGCTATGTAAAGAGACATTCATCTGATGTCAGCAGTTCTACAGTGCCTGAGCTTTATCATCCATGCCCTCTATTCCCAACTAAGAGACTGTGTTGTGTTTGAACGGTTATCTTTTTGCAAATACTTTTGAGTATCGGTCTCTGAAATTACTGGGTACTAACCCTGGGAACCCCTAGAAAACGAATGACGAGCTACAAGGAGGAGGTAATCGGTAAATCGAAATACATAGCAGCCCCGCAGGGGTTATGGCGCTACACGTATATTTTTAAAAATCCGGTGCCGTTGGCAGCCGAGTAAACAGGAAGTGACGTTGTGATGTCGCTTCCGTGTTTACATCCAGGAGACAGGAACAAAGCCGTTTCCGGCTTCGTGACAGTCTGTCCGGTGGGACGGGAGGCACGGGAAGAGCGGCGGGAGGGGGCGGGAGGGGGGGGTTGTCCCCTCCCGCTCCTCCGGGATAACAATTGAGCGGCTTTTAGCCGCATCGGTTGTTATCCCTGGAAAGCCAATCGCCCGCTCTAAACAACGGTACCTGCAGCTGTAGGCATCATCCCGGTATAACCCCCGAAAGCCGAGTACGCACATCTGAGTACACTTGGCGGGAAGGGGTTAAAATATAAGAAAAAACACCAAAAACTGTAAACTCTGTTGGCTGTAATGCCATTGCACATATTACCTGAATATATTAGAAACATTATATATTAAGAAAAAAAATAAGAAAAGCCTTTTCCTTATTTAATTATTTTTTTCTTTCAGCAGCTTAGTAGATGCCCCCTACTTATTTGTATGCGGTAGTGTAAGAGTGCAATACATGTTTAAATTTTAATGTGCTATTATTACAGGCTGGGAATGGAATTGTGTTGCGGATTTAGAAAAGGCCAGCAGACCAGTGTTAATTTTGACGTCTAATTTGTTTTAGTCATAGTCTTTTGACTAAAATACCATTTTAGTTTTAGTCATTTTTAGCCATCTGAATTGTTTTAGTTTTAGTCATATTTTAGTCAACTAAAATCCCCAGTACCAGTGTTAATTTCCTTGATGAAATTAATACTGCTGGAGAACTTGTTCTGTTGAAAAACAACAGACGTACTGGACAGATCACCAGAAGAAAATAAGCCCACGTTCACATCGGGCTGATATGGCATACGATTTGACAAGTCAATTCGCATGCCAAATTGGCAGCATATGCTGGCAATGGCACCTTCTTAATCGGTGCGCAGCAGACTTTGCGGCATTGCACCGATTCCCAAAAGTAGTTCCTGTACTACTTTTGGCGACTTCGGGGGCATCTGTGCATAGACCCGCACAGATGTCTGTCAAATCGGACCCAAAGTCGGACTGCAGTACCGGTTTGAAATCGTGCGAGTTCAGCTGAACTTGCGCAATTTCTAACCCGCATCAGTGTGAACGGAAAAGAAAAAAAAAGAATGGAACGGAAAGAAAGTCTAAAAAAAAAAAAAATATATTTATTTTTTTTTTAACAATTGGTAAGCTGCAATACAATAAATGTTTGCTTTTGGGTTTAAAACCACTGTAACACATTCTGGTGCATTTATCCTGCACAGAAGTAGCCACTGTGTGACACTGTGTGACACTGTGTGACACTGTGAGGCTCTGGGTGCTTGAACTATATTTGTCCCGTGTTACTCTACACTGAGACAATTCTCCAAGTAGTCATTAGCTCATGACAGCCCTCACATATTGTGATAACATGGCCCAAGGCAGCGTGTGATGATTAGATGTTGTTTCCTAGGGTGACCAAGAAGCGTGCGTCCGCTGTCATGGTAATCCTGAGACTTACACGCCTATTTAAAGACTAAAGAGGATAATCGACTTGTGTGGGATTAATACTCAGCTAGTCAATCACACTAATTAAACCCTTTCCCAGGGCTTTCTTAAAGACACAGTAATTGCTCATTTGGATAGTAGAATTGTATCCATCACTTTGGAGTAAAAGGCAGCATAAAGAATGTCTAAGAGCCCTTTCACACTGTGCCGCCACTGGCGTCAGCGCTATTTTTAGCGGCACTATTCGGCCGCTAGCGGGGCGGTTTTAATCACCGCTAGCGGCCGAAAAGGGGTCAAATCCGCCTGCAAAACGCAGCCGGAGTGGCGTTTTGCCGGCGGTACCGCAGTGCTGCCCCACTGATTTCAATGGGGAGGGGCGTTGGTGAACTCACCGCTCCTTCACCGATCCAAAGAAGCTGATGGCAGGACTTTTTCTGACACACTGCCAGCGCACCACTCCAGTGCGAAAGCCCGAGGGGTTTCACACTGGTGGGAATGGAGCAGCTGTTTTAGGGCAGTTTTAGGGCAGTTTTCAGGCGCTATTTTTAACGCTGTAGCGCCTGCAAAATGCTCCAGTGTGAAAGGGGTCTAAGGTCACTTTCACACTGAGACGCTTGTAAACTGCCAGTAAAACACTGGGTGCTTCTGAAGAGTTTTTCAGGGGCTTTTGAAGCGCTTTCCATTCATTTCAATGAAGAGGGGTGTTTTTTCACCACCCTGCCAGCCCACTGCCCCAGTGGGAAAGCATTCATTGATTATAATGGAAATAGGTTTTCGTGAGCTTTTCAGGCTCTTTTTTTAGCGTGAAAGCGCCTGAAAAGAGTGTGAAAGGGGTCTAAGTGTTCACTAATAAACACTATTAGACACTGACAGTGTGCAAAGATCAATACCCCCCCCCCCCCCCTTACCAGAATCATAATTCCACTTTTATTAGCCTAGTTACAGCCATGAAAGATCTACAGTATTCAATTTTTTTATGGGGCATTTTTGCATACTTTTATTTCTTTATTATGTTAACCACTTCAGCCCCGGACCAATTGTCAGCTTAAGGACCAGAGGTCTTTTTTCAATTTCGCACTGCACTACTTTAACTGGTAATTGCGCGGTCATGCAATTTTGTAACCAAACGAAATTTGCGTCCTTTTCTTTCCACAAATAGAGCTTTCTTTTGATGGTATTTGATTGCCTCTGTGATTTTTATTTTTTTGCGATATAAACGGAAAAAGAGCGAAAATTTTGAAAAAAAAAAGAGATTTTCTACTTTTTGTTATAAGAAAAATCTAATAAACTCAATTTTAGTCAAACATTTGGGCCAAAATGTATTCAGCCACATGTCTTTAGTAAAAAAAAATGCCAATAAGCGTATATTTATTGGTTTGCGCAAAAGTTATAGCGTCTACAAACTAGAGTACATTTTCTGGAATTTACACCGCTTTTAATTTATGACTGCCTATCTCATTTCTTGAGGTGCTAAAATGGCAGGGAAGTACAAAACCCCCCCAAATGACCCCATTTTGGAAAGTAGACACCCCAAGCTATTTGCTGAGAGGCATGTTGAGCCCATTGAATATTTTTTTTTTTTAGTCCCAAGTGATTGAATAAAGACAAAAATAAAAAATAATTATTTTTTTTCAAAAAGTTGTCACTAAATGATATATTGCTCACACATGCCATAGTTATATGTGGAATTGCACCCCAAAATACATTTTGCTGCTTCTCCTGAGTATGGGGATACCACATGTGTGGGACTTTTTGGGAGCCTAGCCGCGTACGGGGCCCCGAAACCCAAGCACCGCCTCAGGATTTCTAAGGGTGCAAATTTTTGATTTCACTCCTCACTACCTATCACAGTTTCGAAGGCCATAAAATGCCAAAATAGCACAAAACCCCCCCAAATGACCCCATTTTGGAAAGTAGACACCCCAAGCTATTTGTTGAGAGGCATGGTGAGTATTTTACAGCTCTCATTTGTTTTTGAAAATGAAGAAAGTAAAGAAAAAAAATTTTTTTTTTTCTTTTTTCAATTTTCAAAACTTTGTGACAAAAAGCGAGATCTGCAAAATACTCACCATACCTCTCAGCAAATAGCTTGGGGTGTCTACTTTCCAAAATGGGGTCATTTTGGGGAGTTTTATGCCATCTGGGCATTCCATGGCCTCCGAAACTGTGATTGGCAGTGAGAAGTGAAATAAAAAAATTACACACTTAGAAAGCCTGAAGGCGGTGCTTGGTTTTGGGGTTCCGTACGCAGCTAGGCTCCCAAAAAGTCCCACACATGTGGTATCCCCGTACTCAGGAGAAGCAACAGAATGTATTTTGGGGTGTATTTCCACATATGCCCATGACATGTTTGAGCAATATATCATTTAGTGACAACTTTTTGTAAAAAAAATATATATATATATTTTTTTCATTATTCAATCTCTTGGGACAAAAAAAAAAATATTTAATGGGCTCAACATTGCTCTCAGCAAATAGCTTGGGGTGTCTACTTTCCAAAATGGGGTCATTTGGGGGGGGGGGGGGGTTTGAACTGTCCTGGCATTTTATGCACAACATTTAGAAGCCTATGTCACACGTCACCCACTCTTCTAACCACTTGTAGACAAAGCCCTTTCTGACACTTTTTGTTTACATGAAAACATATTTTTTTTTGCAAGAAAATTAAGTTGAACCCCCAAACACTATATATATTGTTAAAGCAAAGGCCCTACAGATTAAAATGGTGGGTGTTGCATTTTTTTTTCCACACAGTATTTGGAAAAAATACACTTTTTTTTATTTTAATGCACTAAAACACACTATATTGCTCAAATTTTGATGAAATAAAAAATATGATCTTAGGCCGAGTACATGGATACCAAACACGACATGCTTTAAAATTGCGCACAAACACGCAGTGGCGACAAACTACATACATTTTTAAAAGCCTTTAAAAGCCTTTACATGATACCACATTAGATTCACGGAGGAGGTCTACTGCTAAAATTACTGCCCTCGATCTGACCTTCGCGGTGATACCTCACATGCATGGTGCAATTGCTGTTTACATATGATGCCAGACCAACGCTTGTGTACGCCTTTGCGCAAGAGAAGGGGGGGCAGGGGTGCTTTTTTTTTTTTTTTTAGTTTTTTTTTAATTTATTTAGCTTTTTTATTTTTTTTTTAAACTGTTCCTTCCATTTTTTTTCTTTGTTATGATTTTTATTGTTATCTCAGGGAATGTAAATATCCCCTATGATAGCAATAGGCAGTGACAGGTACTCTTTTTTTGAAAAAATTGGGGTCTATTAGACCCTAGATCTTTCCTCTGCCCTCAAAGCATCTGACCACACCAAGATTGGTGTGATAAAATGCTTTCCCAATTTCCCAATGGCGCGGTTTATATCCGGGAGGGGGGACATTCCCTCCCACTGCTTGTAAAAGCAGTCTAGAGGCTAATTACCCGCTAGAATTGCTTTTACATGAAAGCCGATCACTGGCTGAAAAGAATGATACCAAGATGATACCTAAACCTGCAGGCATCATTCTGGTATAACCATTCAAAGTCCAGCAACATACTGGACATATATTGTAATCTTTTTTTTTCATGAAGCCTCTTGGCTGAACGAAAAAAAAGAGATTGATTGGTGGGTATGCCCACCATTAGAATACCTCCCTTCATCCACCCACTTCTAATGATGGGCATACATGCACCATTTATATATGCCGATGCATGGGGGCATCCTCCCGCAAAAGTTATGCCGTGTACACACGGTCGGAATTTCGACCGTATGTACGTGGCATTAGGAGCCAATCGCTCCTTCCCCCCCTGCTGCCCCCATGCTTCGGCACATATGCTCTTTTTTTTAACTGTGGTGGTGAAATCACCTCCTACAGCGTTGGAGTCGCGGCTTTATGTATCGTGGGAGCAAACGCTGTTGCTGTCAAGATAAATAAATCCGCGCTGCAACTGAATGGCGCACCTGAAAACAAAAAAATGCTTAACACTAAAACACAGTAAACAAAATTACATACCTGAAAAGCAAGCATGATAAAACATAATAAAACATTGCAGAATAGAATGGAGTAAAAAAAAGAGCAACAATAGAGAGAGAGAGAGAACAATAAAACAACAACTATTTTTGTTTTTTTTATTTTTTTGAGATTCACAGGTAAAAAAGCTCCTGACTGTTAGCGACTGAATCAAAACGCTACCACAAAAAAAATGTTAGCGATCGCAGGGATCAGGCCTGACTCTGCGAACGCTGCAGTTATGTGTGCTTAGTGTTTTGTAAGTGACAGTGATCGATCGATACTGCACTTGGGTGGGCTGGGCTGGGCAGAGGGGGAAAACGCAGGTGCTAGCAGGTATCTGGGCTGATCCCGCTAACAATGCGTTTTTTTTTGGAACCCTAAACTGCTGGGACGCTAGTATAGATCTGATCAGATCAGATATTGATCTGTTCAGATACTGTGCCACTAAGGGAGGTGTATGCTTTGCGCGTGGGTGTTTGCGGTACTGGCACTAACCTGGGGCGACGCAGACCTTATTTGACCCTAAAACCTAATTGATATCACCCGCCGGGCGATCAGGGGGTTAAACCGTTATTGGGTAATAAATGGCGGGTGCCCTGACAGTATAAAAAACAAGCTAACTAACCAGCGTCACCCGTAACAGTAATACGGTGATCACCTGGCGGTTAACCTAAAAAAAAAACTGGCTACCTAGCGGCACCAGTGACACTAATGCAGCGATCAGAAAAACAATCGCTTAGTGACACTGGCAAAAGGGGGTGAAAGGGTTAACTAGGGGCAATCAGGGGGTTAAACCTTTATTAGGTAATATATGGGGGTACCTGACGCTATATAAAAACCTGACGGGGAACCTAAATAACTAAATAACTAACTGGCTAACCAGCGTCACCAGTGACACTTATACGGTGATCACTGGTGAAAGGGTTAACTCTAGGGGCAATCAGGGGGTTAAAACCTTTAGGTTGTAATATGGGGGTACCTGACCTATAAACCTATTTATGAACCTATATAAACCTGGCGGTTAACCTAAAAAAAAACTGGCTACCTAGCGGCACCAGTGACACTAATGCAGCGATCAGAAAAACGATCGCTTAGTGACACTGGCAAAAGGGGGTGAAAGGGTTAACTAGGGGCAATCAGGGGGTTAAACCTTTATTAGGTAATATATGGGGGTACCTGACGCTATATAAAAACCTGACGGGGAACCTAAATAACGAAATAACTAACTGGCTAACCAGCGTCACCAGTGACACTTATACGGTGATCACTGGTGAAAGGGTTAACTCTAGGGGCAATCAGGGGGTTAAAACCTTTATTTAGGTTGTAATATGGGGGTACCTGACCTATAAACCTATTTATGAACCTATATAAACATGGCGGTTAACCTAAAAAAAAAACTGGTTACCTAGCGACACCAGTGACACTAATGCAGCGATCAAAAAAAAACGATCGCTTAGTGACACTGGCAAAAGGGGGTGAAGGGGTTAACTAGGGCAATCAGGGGGTTAAACCTTTATTGGGGGGGGGGGGTAGGGGGCTACCTTAGACCTAAAGGGGCCTAAAACGAACTGCCCTGACAGTTATTACAGTCACACTGACACTAAATGCAGTGATCAGTAAATAAATGATCACTGCAATTAGTGACACTGTGACTGGGGGGGCAGGGGGTGATCTGGGGGGTGATCAGGGGGTGACAGGGGGGTGGAATATGTGCCTATGTGTACTGGTGTCAGTGTACTGTTTGTGCACTAACCTTTACACGTTCACAGCTCGGCGTCCCCGGTCAGATAGACCGGCGCACCGAGCGTGACATCACTTCCGCCTTCCTGTCTATACAATAGACAGGAAGGGGAAGCTTTTCATTCGCCATCGCGAGGGGGTGGCCAGAAACCACTGGCCGTCCCCTCGTCCCGGATCGCTCCTGAAGCGATGCCGACCGTCCCCGCCGGCGGAGGGGGTTCCGATCGGACACCCCACCCGCCGGAAGAATGTCACGTACAGGTACGTGATTTTGCCTGTACGTGCCATCTGCTGACGTATATCTACATGGGGCGGTCGGCAAGTGGTTAAAATTAAAACCCACAACAGTAAAATCAGTCTGTATACAGTAAAGCATGCTTGTTATACTCACTGTGGTGCCTAATGGTTTAATCCTCTACATTGTGTATAAAGGCTGTTTGATCCTGTCTCTCTGATCCTCTTCTTCCACTGTCTCAAAAAATAACCTGATATTTACAGAGCCAAGGGAGGGGCTGCACATGCTCAGTCTGGTGTGTATTGCTAGAGAGTTTTTGTTTTTTTTCTTGGGAGGGTGCATGTAATCAGCACAGGGCCAATCAGCACTGTCCAGACAGAGGATCAGGGGAGAATGAAAGCTCCTCCTACAAGCTTTACTAGGAACTAATGGAAGTCACAAGACTGCTATATATACTGCTGATGAGAAAAGGTATTTATCAGTTTATATTTACTAAAATAATGTTCTGTGTACTGTGGGAGACCAGATATAGTGAATGCAGGTTCTGGGTTTAGTAACACTTTAAGGATTTAAAAAATCTTAATTTTTATATATTAAATATTGCCCATGAATATTTCAAGTATACAGTTGTGCTCATAAGTTTACATACCCTGGCAGAATTTATGATTTCTTGGCAATTTTTCAGAGAATATGAATGATAAAAAAATTCTTTCACTCATGGGAACATAGTCAGCATGGGTGACTTGTTTTATTCATGTCCCTCATGTCAGTGAGAACAGCAATGTTTAAAGCCTCTCCTACACTGCTATCTGCATAGTTCCGCTTCCCAGCAGGAGGTCTGGCTGCTGTTTTACCCAAATGCAGCTAGAAGTTGATTGGTCTGTTGCCCTGTCACTCAGCTCTGCACCTGCCTCCAGGCTGTGCGGGAACTACAATGTGCAGCCTGGAGAATAAAATGTCTGCTGGAGCAAGAGGTAAGAACCAGTGATCTTGTCACAGTTGTACACTGAACCATGGTTACCATCAATGGTGAACATGAGTGCAGAGGGGATGAAGCAATGCAACATTTGTGATGGAACATGGGGGTTAGAGAGGACCGTGTGTGTGTGTGTGTGTGTGTGTGTGTGTGTGTGTGTGTGTGTGTGTGTGTGTGTGTGTGTGTGTGTGTGTGTGTGTGTGTGTGTGTGTGTGTCACTGTACTTTATATAATGGGGGGAGCCCTGTGTGTCCTGAGCAGGAACAGTGTACTCACAATGGGGGACCACCTGTCATGTGAATTAGGGGGACTGCACTCATATCGAGAGACCCCTGTGTGTCCTGAGGATGGGGCACTGTACTTATATTGGGGACCCCCTGTGCAACCTCAGCATGGGGACCTCAGTACATCTTATAATGGGGGGGCCCCCTGTATGACCTGGAGATGGAGGCTTTGTACACCTTGTAATGATGTAACATTTACATGCCACACTTTTCAGATATTTATTTGTAAAAAATATTAAAAACAATTTATCATCTTCCTTCCACTTTACAATTATGTGCCACTTTGTGTTGGTCTATCACATAAAATCCCAATAAAATACATTTATATTGTTGGTTGTAACATGACAAAATGTGCAAAATGTCAATGGGTATGAATACTTTTTTAAGGCACTGTATGACTGAACACAATGAGTGAATGGTACCGATCACTCACTGTATACATTCAGAAAAGGGAGGGTACAGGAAATACCATATACAGTAAACCCCCGCTATATTGCGGTTCAGTTATTGCGGTCCCGGTATATCGCGGTATTTTAATTAGGACCTGTTATACTGATATTGTGGTAATATTTTGCCATTTTCGCAGTTATCTACTCTATTTTTTACTGTACTGTACAGTTAAGACAATATTTTTGTGTTTTAAAAATCCTCTTGATCTCTCTCTCTATCTTTAATGTGTTTCTATTGCATAAAAGTGTGTTTAAAGACCTTTAAATGCTATAAAAAATTAACAAAACATGCCTAGGGTGTATTTAAATAGGGTCTTTCTATTTCGGTTTTTCACTTTTCGCGGGTGGGTCCGGAACCTAACCCCAGCGATGGAGGGGGGTTTACTGTACAGTGCGTTGCAAAGGTATTCACCCCCTTGGCTTTTTATCTATTTTGTTACATTACAGCCTTTATTTCAAAGTTTTTTTAATCTGAATTATATGTGATGGATCAGAACACAATAGTCTAAGTTGGTGAAGTAAAATTAGAAAAATATATACATAAAACTATTTTTCAGAAATAAAAAACTGATAATTGGCATGTGCGTATGTATTCCCCCCTTTGTTATGAAGCCCATAAAAAGCTCTGGTGCAACCAATTACCTTCAGAAGTCACATAATTTGTGAAATGATGTCCACTGTGTCCACGGTGTGCAATCTAAGTGTCACATGATCTGTTATTACATATACACACCTTTTTGAAAGGCCCCAGAGGCTGCAACACCTAAGCAAGATCCACCACTAGCCAAACACTGCCATTAGGACCAAGGAACTCTCCAAACAAGTAAGGGACAATGTTGTTGAGAAGTACAAGTCAGGGTTAGGTTATAAAAAAAAGTATCCAAATCTTTGATGATCCTTAGAAGCACCATCAAATCTATTATAACCAAATGGAAAGAACATGGCACAACAGCAAACCTGCCAAGAGATGGCTGCTCACCAAAACTCACGGACCGGGCAAGGAGGGCATTAATCAGAGGGGCAGCACAGAGACCTAAGGTAACCCTGGAGGAGCTGAAGAGTTCCACAGCAGAGACTGGAGTATCTGTACATAGGATGACAATAAGCCGTACACTGCATAGAGTTGGGCTTTATGGCAGAGTGGCCAGAAGAAAGCCATTACTTTCAGCAAAAAACAAAATGGCACGTTTTGAGTTTGTGAAAAGGGATGTGGGAGACTCCCAAAATGCATGGAGGAAGGTGCTCTGGTCTGATGAGACTAAAATTGAACTTTTTGGCCATCAAAGAAAATGCTATGTCTGGCGCAAACCCAACACATCACATCACCCAAAGAACACCATCCCCACAGTGAAACATGGTGGTGACAGCGCCATGCTGTGGGGATGTTTTTCAGCAGTCGGGAAACTGGTCAGAGTTGAGGGAAAGGTGGATGGTGCTAAATACAGGGATATTCTTGAGCAAAACCTGTACCACTCTGCAGAAGGAAAGGGGAACCTGTACAGAAGGGATGATCAATGCTGCAGGGGTGGCATTTACTGAAACTGATCCTCTGTAGTTCCCTCCTCCGTACAGGAGGGCCAGTGGTACCCCCTTATCGGAGGCCCTGAAAGTATCACTTTGGATAGACTTAACATTTAGCCTCATATACAAAGGTATTTTTAAATAGGTTTTCCTTTTTCTTAAAGGGATTTTGCCCTTGTAACATTTTCAGCAGCCCCTCCTGCAACAGGTCCAAGCAGCTACTTGCAATCAATAGTGTGGGAAACAAAATTCAGACAAGAACAAGTATAAAATAAATCTTCCAAAATGCTGAATCATCTTTAACGCAAACAGCACAGAAAATCAGTGCAGTGTACGGGCATGGGCATCCGCAGGTAGGGGCAAGGGGGGTCAAGTGCCCCCCCTGGAATCAGGGATCGGATCTTAAATTCAGCACAGTTGTGTCTCTATCGAGGTGCCGCACCCGGGTGCCACCCACCAGTGGGGTGACACCATTAAGGTGCTGTCAAGTGTAGTGTGACTTTGGGCTCTTTTCCCTGCTCAGTCCAGCAGAGAACTTGGCGGTGCTGTGACGGAAGAATGGCGAGCTCCGGGCTATCAGAGGTTTCCTCCGCTCGCCCCACCCATTCTTCTGTCAGGGAGAAGAGACGGCAGCTCTCACTAGGTTCCCCACCCAGCTTCCTGCCCTGCTCCGTTCCGTCCCTATTGGCCATAACTGAGGGCCAATCAAAGGCGACTAGGAGAGGCAAGCTTCATGGGACAGGTAGTCCCAAAAGATTGGCGGCTCCATTTTCCACAGGGAGGAGGCTACAGCTCGATCAAGAGAGAGATTGAGAGACTGCAGCCTGGAAAGAAGCTGAGGGAGAGAGTGCTACAGGACGAGGAGTGTGCTGGGCGGAAGCCAGAGAGAGAGCCTGCCAGGGCCACAAAAGAGAGTCATGCTGTCCAGCACCACCAGAGAGAGAGCCACACTGGCCAGCACCACCAGAGAGAGAAAGACTGAGCCACTACCAGGGTACAGACATGCTACACTACTGACCAGTGTCGCCTCCGGGGAACCCAGAGTGAACGATCGTCCAGCCGGAGTGATCACTGCTGTAGTTTCGCTGGGTCTGGTAAGAGAGCCTGTTGGCCATTACCCATTACTTATCCTAGGGACTGTAATACGTCTGCAGACTCTGACCATAATAATGTGATAATGACATTGTCGAAAAGGGGCGGTGCATGGGTGACCCTAAAATTATGCCCCCCCCCCCTGAAAAAAGTTCTGCGGACGCCCATGTGTACGGGAATGGTTTGAATAAGTGGCAGAAACTATTGCTTATGTAAGAATGGGTACAAGTAACTAAGTGCTCTTTTATCATAACTGTGTTATTAGCTTAAAGGAGACTTCTAAGAAAATGGTAATCTCCTACCTGAATGGGTTTTCTAGGTTTAGTTACATGGAAGAACACTTCTTGCTACAGCCCCCTTGTAAATAGTATCTGGCTTCCTGTCTGATGTTGTGAACATCACTGGGCATACTGGAGTCCAATCATTGGTTTTCAGTCATTAGATTTTATGGTCATCACGCAATTCCAGATTTTCCTAACAAGTGACACTGAAGATAAAATCTGTAATGACAGCTCTGTCCTGAAAACATCATGGAGCAGCGCGGGGGGGCCTTGGGTTTTTACATTAAGATGTCCCATCTGTACAGGGAATTTACATGTTTCTGGGAAGCCCCCTAAGGGTGCAGGATGGAGCCGATCTGCACATGTTTTTCATCTAGACGGCTCATCGTACTTTAATATTTGTCTTGTAAATTCTGTGGTGCAACAAATTATTGCCTTGGAGCTGCTGGGATACAGGCCAAGTTGTACGATAGCAAATAATCTTACTTACTCTTTTCTGAATAAAGTACATGGATAAATCTTGATAAGTAGTTAAGTCATAAGTTAAAGGGTAACTCCACTTTTGTGGGGAAAAAATAGCAAATAATAATATAGAATATACAATTGTGACACAAGTCAAATTATAAGAAAAAATATGTGTTTGGAGATACGGGACTGTCAAAGGTACATAATCACAAAAAGATTGCATATATGATAAAAATGGTATTTTATTAACACACAAGCGATTTTAAAGGAAATATATTTAAATGACCTCGTATACAATAGTACAAAATATATCAAAGTTCAGGGGTTTATGCATACAATCCCTAGTGAAACTAAACATATTCATATACTAGAGACACGCAAGTCAAAGTACTTGTCCATTTGTTCTCGACATGTTTCGCCAGAATGGCTTCTTCAGGAGACAAGGGTAAAGTACGAGTAAAAGATGAGAAAGGTTTATAAAGATGTTTCCTTGTTTCTAGGATATGCATATAAAGGAGAAATGATAAGTAAATTTATTGTATAAAAGACACAGTTAAATATTTATACATTTACAAAAATGCTGTACTATAAATGCCAATGCTATGTGCAAGAAAGAATTCTCCCGAGTGTATGTCCGACCTCTTACCTCCAAATTAAGAGAGTCTACATACTCCCAAGGACATCAGATATGAAAAATTGTGGCAGATCCGCGGTAAGGCGTCCTACCCAGAACTTCCAGAGGGGGCTTATACCCAAAAGGCCCGAGCCAGGAACAGTGGCTAGGGAGCCGTAGGGGGAGAGTGAGATCCTATTGGTCTGGAATTGGATTGTCATAGGGCCTGTAAAGTACAAAGTAGTACTTATTAACTGTACACATAAAGTAAAAAATAATGATAAATAGCCAAAATAGCAGAGGCAGTCTAATCAGGTCCCATATTATATCCGACTGAACCTACCTCAATGGCACCCTATTGGAGAAAAGCTTATAGGAGGCTCGGGTCTGCCTTCAAAGAAGGAAGGGAGAGACATTATCTTCTAAATGTTCAAAGAGAAAAATAAATTTCTGTAAATAAAGAAAATGAGAAAATACTAATAAAAGATACCACATTATGTATATATTATCTCTGCTATATACCCCAATGGTTTCTATCCCCCCTACCTTATGGTGGAGTGCGTAAGTCACCAAATCAGGGTATTACAGAGATTTTCCCACCGATGGCAGCAGCTCCCAGTAGGGGGTAAAGTATACCCGCTGGGTCCTATAGGGTTTATATGAGTATAAATAAAAGTGCATTTAATAGGTAATTATATGGAGGAATGCCTCCATAGACAGAAGTTGTAGCCAATGTAGTTACCTAGAGTAGAGTCCCTCCACGTTTGCCGAGCCTCCAAATCTCACCACAGCCTGACCTCAGTCAGGCTGGGCTTAAATAGTCTCCCCCCCCGTGGCGCCAATTGCGTGGCGTGTGACGTCACGCCACGCCGGCGTCACGCGGACATGAAGGCGGGAAACGATGCGGCGCCGACTGGACACCTCGTGGCCGGAAGTGAACGTCACTTCCTGCCGGCCGCGGAACCGGAAGTGGATGTTATCACCGGCGCGCTGCTGGAAAGGCCAATTATGGACATCCTCTGCTGACAATACTTGTCAGAGAGGAGTCCACAGAGGCAGAGTGGAAAATTAACATGCAGACTAGGTCAAGCCGGCACCGCAGAGCGGTCCCCGCTACCGGACGCATGATGGGAACTTAGAACCGCCACCTAATATGGGGGCGCGCACATAGCCCCACCATGCCTCCGGAGTAACCCATACGGCTCCCCTAAGCCCAAAGCTCCGGCCCAATGGGTTCACCCCCCCCCCCCCACCCCCCCCCCCAAAAAAGACAAGAGACAAGGGGAGAGGAGAGGAAGTATAGATGTTAATAAAACCTGGGGCAACGTAGTTAGCGCACATCTGTCAAAGCAGGGGAAGAGAAAAAAAAAAAAAAAAAAAGAAATACATAAGGACATTGTTGGGGCACCATAGCAAGAACATTTATCCAATACAGCATTTTATTGGTTTATATACATAAAGTACATTAAGACATCCATGTGCCCCTAGATCGGGCCACATCATTTTCTATTCAAACATAAATAAGCAAATGATAATAATAATGAATTACTTCACCCCTACGCAGAGGGGGGAGTCAAAGAAATGAAAAGAAAAAGATAATAAAGTAAAAAATGAAAAAACAAAAAACAAAAAAGAGATGAGCATACTCCGGGTCAAAAGTGGGCAGAACCGAATATAGCACCCTAAAAGAGAGCCAGTACAATAATGCTGGCAGGGGTGCCTTTGCAACATCGGGGCCTGAAATGCAACCTACATGTAACTGAAGGGGAAGGTAAGGATAAGGGATAACCAGTATTTTAAAGAAAAGGTTTAAAGCTAATTCCCTCATTGAGGCCCGCATACCGGGTCGCTTTTAAAAGGTAGATCCATCTTGTTTCGATTTGCAATAGTTTCCTATCTAGGTCACCCCCCCGTTCTTGTTGGGGCAGATGTTCAAGGCTGTAAAAGCCCACATAGTCAAGATTGAATTTATGATATAAGCCGACATGGCGGCTGATAGGGGTCTCCATTTTATGTTTGGAAATAAGGGATACATGATCTCTTATACGGCAAAAGAATGGGCGTTTTGTTTTCCCTACATAAAATGCTCCACATGAGCACTTCATCAGGTATACTGATCCCACAGATTGGCAGTTTGTTCGATATTTTGGGGTCCAGGTTTTACCGTCCGGCAGATCTATACTTCTGCCCTATAAGTCAAATTATAATTGAATGTTATTAAAAAATTACCTTTCCTTTTCAATCTGTAGCTGCTGTAATTTTTTTGAAAATGCAATGCAATATGGCTACCTGGAGTTTTTCTGTACACATAATGTGTACTGAACACACCCCAGACACACCATTTCCTGCTTGTGTGATTGGCTCATCAATTTTCCCAGAAGTCACTAAGATACAAGTCAGATTTCAGGCATCCTCTGCAACAAAAATTACATTTTTGGTTAGATACTCCCAATAGGAACACGTCTGAAGGGATGCAGGCCCAGCAGATTTCCTCATTAGTGCCCTAGTTATGAAACCACTCACCACAGAGAAACACACAGGGATTACCAGGAAATTGTTCTCCCTGTGCCTGCGTGGGTTTCCTCCGGGTACTCCGGTTTCCTCCCACAATCCAAAGACATGCAGGTAGATTAATTGGCTTCTGTCCATAAATTGGCCCTAGTATATGAATGGGGACCTTAGATTGTGGGCTCCTTGAGGGGAGGGACTGATGTGAGTGTGCAATGTACAGGGATGGGGGCAATTGTAGACACTCACTCAGGTTGAACTGGATGGACTGATGTCTTTATTCAACCTTACTAACTATGAAACTATGAAACACAGGGATGTCTTCAGAATAACAAAAGATAGGAATCTGCAACAAAGGTTGTTATAATCCTTGCAAAGTACATAGATCACCCAGGTGGGATGTTTTTTTTCTCAACAAAAGTGGAATTACGCTTTAAGTATTTGCTATACATGGCACAGAGGCATACTGCTTACCACTGACTAAAGTTGGCCAGAGACAAGTAGTTCTTTTTTGCTCAGCCATGCCAACGGGACCCACAGGATCAACAAAAGTTTTCCAGCTCATCCCTTTAACAGAAGTCGATCATAGGATCGGCTTCTGACGAGCGGTGACAGCCACACATTGAACGAAATTCGGCCAGTCCACGGTGATCTGGCCGATTTCCAATCTGTGTATGGCCATCTTAAGGAAAAGGACAGACATGTCTACACAAATATTGGTTTAAAATGTATATATAGCCAAAACTATTTTGGATAGAGTAGGGAAGAGTGAAAATTCCTGTTTATTATTTGCTGTCTGTCTCCTGTTAGGGAGATTTTTCTTTACTTTAAGAGAAGAAACAGTGAGAGGAAGTCTCTACCAGGTAAATTTCTCCTTTAGGAAGTTGTCATCAAAACAGGTGTTTCCATTGGAAGGGGTACTCCTATCCCTTGATCTGGTGCCAACTCTAAAATGTTTAAATTAAAACTTGACTGGGGTTTTAATTGTTCCCCACTCTTTCCCAAAATAAAGAAAGGGAGGGAACAGGAAAGCATATTCCATGGGTGCAGTAAGTAGAAGGCACATGAGTGATATGGCCACCTGTCACTTGTGGCTGCTTCTGCACATTTCTTGTGGCTCATATGGCTGAATTGCTTAACATCCCGTCACCCAGACAACATGGCAACATTTAGGGCTCCTCCTCCTGGCTCCCCATTAGTCTCCAGTTCATGCAGACAGGAGGTATGCCCGTAAGTCCTTTTCTCAGCATCCTGGTTGGCAGGCAATGCCTTTCTTCATTCGTCCTCTTTGCCCTGATTAGTTGACCCATCCAAAAAGGTGCCTGATTTAAACATCACCCTACACCCAACACCCATCACCCTACACCCAGAGACTAGCTGCCATTGCTTGCAATCTAATGTTCCTATCTCACATGCAAACATACATGCACATGCATGCACAAGTCCAATTTGGAGAGCTAATTAACTTACTAGGTGGTAAATAATGTAGCGCTAGCCAGTGAAACACAAATATAGTGATATAAGTGATGAAAATACAATGGTGATACTGAAACCAATCCAATGTGTAAAATTATATAAAAAAAAAAATATATACAGAATGTCCAATATATAAAAAATAATGTACAGTATGGTTGGGTGGAAACCAGAACATACAAATACTGGAAATGGGGCATATATCAACAGGGGCATATACATAAGACTTTGATATATGCCCCTGTTGAAGACCCATTGGTTGAAACGCGTATGGCTTGGCTTATCGCTCTCTACATTGCCTTTTATTTTTGTGATCACATTTATTTTATCCTTGTACGTGGGTTTTTAGAAATAAATTACCTTTTTTGATCTGTGGAAGCATTTTCTTTCTCCACATATTATTTCAATGTGAGTGGCTCCGGTATCCTGTGGATTTCACCATCCTGATCACGCTTGACGTTCCCAAGATTGGAGGTCCATTTGTAATCCCTTGGATTCTATCCTAGCGGTCCTGGTCCCTTTGGAGTTCCATACATTGGCCATCTGGGGCACCATGCCTGTATGAATCCATGTCGCTGACATTGGAGTCCACCAGTTCCGGTAAGGGCACACGCACTTCTTTCCATTGTTGAGGGTGCAATATTCTTGATGCTCTCCATACTGAACAGTGTTCAGTATTTGGGTTCTTCTGTCCCTTCACTGCCCTGTGGTGGATGATTTGGCCCATGTTGGACTACACGTCATTTATTTTTTCACTGGTTTAAATCACATTTCCAGTATTTGTATGTTCTGGTTTCCATCCAACCATACATTATTTTTTTATATATTGGACATTCTGTACATATTTTTCATATATTTTTTATATCATTTTACACATTGGATTGCTTTCAGTATCACCATTGGATTTTCATCACTTATATCACTATATTTGTGTTTCGCTGGCTAGCGCTACATTATTAACCACACAGATCTATTTATGTTTGTCACATTGTTTATGTAGCTGCTTGTTTTATAGTTACTTGGGATTAGCGCAGTAATATTCACTTTCCACAATTAACTTACTAGCATGTCTTTGAAGTATTGAGGGAAGCTGTAGTGAGTATCTAGAGAAAACCCATGCAAGTACAGGGAGAACATGCAAACTCCAAGGAGACAGTGACATCAAATCGAACATAAACTTTGTAGCTTCTTGGCTAACAATTCCAAAAGAAACTCTGCCCCATCATCCAGAACATTATGGTTTTAAGTTTTCATATTCATTGTTTCAAAGAATGGTTTGTAGTAAAGGAGATGGAACACATCGTTTGTATGTTCCTTGGTCAACTAGAATCCTAAATTTGGTCCTATCTCTGACCTGTTGTATAAATGGCTGCATATAACACACCTCACACTAGGGTCAAGCTGGCTTTATCCTGTCCAGACCAAATGCAGATTTCACATTTAGTTAACTTTACCAAGACTATTGAATCCAGTTTGAAAGCATCATCCAGTTCAACGGGCCTAGGGTAGTCTGGAGGGTCAATTTACAAATGCAACATATTTAGACCAGAGGGCTATGTACATGTGACATGAGCAATATATCCAAATATATATATATATATATATATATATATATATATATATATGTGTGTAGCAGCACTGCTAGATAGAAGGGGTGACTAAAACTGGCCAGCTTGTAGTGACATGGCTGATGGTGCAAATATAGATTATGATTTCACTGTTCAGACAGTACGTACTAAAAAGTCAGATTGATTATGAAAATATGAATGGGGAAACCTCTAAAGAAGCCCATAAATATTAGTCAAAGTTCTACCTGTCCAGTCTTTCTGGTCAGCTTGGACAATGATCCATTTATTATAGGGCAGAGCAAAACAGCCTCAAAATAGCATTTTAGGAAAATAAAACAAATGGACAGATTAGAAAACCTTGCCCAATCACTATTTTCTCTGATGCCAAGATTATCTGCAGATTGCTCCCCTTCTTCCTCTAGTGCTACGCTCATGTGTAGGTGGAGCATTGTCAAAGAATCAGCCAAATAATTCATACATGACTGATCCTTTGCTATTATCTCTAGCAGGCTTTATTTCTGTTTTGAGCGGAGTGGGACATGGATTGATATCCACCTGGCTCCTTTTTCTGGACTCTGATTAGAAGATTTCTACCCCTAATTAGGTACATTTCATCCAGAAAGTATTCACAGTGCTTCCCTTTTTCCACAATTTGTTATGTTACAGCCTTATTCCAAAATGGATTCAACTCATTATTTTCCTCCAAATTCTGCAAACAATACCCGATAATGACAATGTGAAAGACGTTTGATTGAAATCTTTGAAAATGTATTAAAAATAAAAAAGGAAACAAATCCTATGTACATAAATATTCACAGCATTGGTCAATACTTTGTTGAAGCACCTTTGGCACCAATTACAGCCTTAAGTCTTTTTGAATATGATGCTACAAGCTTTACACACCTATTGTTGGGCAGTTTCTCCCATTCTTCTTTGCAGGACCTCTCAAGCTCCATCAGGTTGGATGGGGAGCGTCGGTGCACAGCCATTTTCAGATCCCTCCAGAGATGTTCAATCGGGTTTAAGTCTGGGCTCTGGCTGGGCCACTCAAGGACATTCACAGAGTTGTCCCATAGCCACACCTTTGTTATCTTGACTGTATGCTTAGGGTCGTTGTCCTGTTGGAAGATGAACCCTTGCCCCAGTCTGAGGTTGAGAAGGTTTTCATCAAGGATGTCACTATACATTGCTGCACTCATCTTTCCCTCAATCCTGATAAGTATCCCAGTTCCTGTCACTAAAAATCATCCCCACGGGATGATGCTGCCACTGCCATGCTTCACTATAGGGATGGTATTGGCCAGGTGATGAGCGGTGCGGGGTTTCCTCCAGACATGACGCTTGCCATTCAGGCCAAAAAGTTCAATCTTTCTTTCATCAGACTAGAGAATTGTGTTTCTAATGGTCTGAGAGACCTTCAGGTGCCTTTTGGCAATCTCCAGGTGGCTGTTATGTGCCTTTTACTGAGGAGTGGTTTCCATCTGGCCACTCACTTGTTCTTCTGGAAGGTTCTCCTCTCTCCACAGAGAAATACTGGAGCTCTGTAAGAGTGACCATCGGGTTCTTGGTCACCTCCCTAAGGCTCTTTTCCCCTGATCGCTCAGTTTAGCCGGGCAGTCTGCTCTAGGAAGAGTCCTGGTGGTTTCAAACTTATTCCACTTACAGATTATGGAGGCCACTGTTCTCATTGGGACCTTCAATGCTGCAAAAGTTTTGCTGTACCTTCCCCAGATCTGTGCCTCCATACAATCCTGTCTCAGAGGTCTACAGACAATTCCTTGGACTTGTAGAGCTACCGGACGCCGTATCGTTACTTATTCCACCTATACCTTTGTCAAGTTTTATGGAATGCCTACCCTTCCAGGCCATCAAGGCCATAGGCCCAGCAGGCAATAATTCGTATTATGGTTTTACATAAATCTTTGTGGTGGTGAACTAGGAAACTTATTGTGGTCATATCATATCATGAAACCGCTATGCTATTTGTTATTATTATGTCTATTAAATTATGATTACTGCCAGTATTACTTGCATGTCTATACTGTATTATTACGTAATATATGTATGCTATCATGTACCTTTAATATTGCTACTATACTTATGTATCCGTTTTGTATCCAATAAATTTCCTTAGGTTCACCTAATTACCCTTTTGCAGTCATGTGCTTCATATAAAGTCCCACCCTCCCTTTCACGTTGTCATTATGTGGTATTGTTTGTAGAATTTTGAGGAAAATAAGGAATTTATTTCATTTTGGAATAAGGCTGTAACAAAAAATGTGGAAAAAACTAATTGCTGTGAATATGTTTCGGATGCACCGTAAACTACGTTTGTCCCCGGGATAGGGGAATTTTCCAAATATCTCTATGTAGAATACACTGGATGGGAATTAATACAGCATTGCTGTGTCCTGCATTCTCTGGTGGAATGGTGAATCTTCTTAGGACTATAACCTGGAGCATTGGAGGTTACTGGTTTCTTTTAATCTGGCACTAAACTCCTCAACTGGCTCAATGCAATCTCCAACATCTACAGAAATAATGTAGGCTGGTGATAGGTCGTCAGAGGTGTGTGGAGGATGGGGGATTTTCCTCTGAGTTTTTCAGCAGTTGCTAAAATCCAAACCTGAACCTTGCCTGACCCACCTAAATGTGTTCTTTAAATGTACACCTATGTCGACATTGAAAATTAAAAGGTTAGTTCACCTTTACCAAAAACTGCCTATGCAGGGTAGGGGCATCTGTATATAAAATAAAAATTTGCAGCTCTGACCAAAGTTAAATAATGTCCTTGCTATAGGTGTAGGCCATTTATGTATCTCCTGAAGCTTGGCCAAAAATCTCCCAGAGAAGGCCCCCACATCCTGCCTTGTTGCTAGAACATTGCTAAGACACACTGTCAGGAAAGGGTCCATCCGCTGGTAAGATCCATAATTTGGCGTGCAGTACTGAGGTCAACCAACAGGTGTCTCCTGGCAGTTTGTAACTGTCAGGAGAGACTTTCCCTGCTGGTGTTATGTCATCATTGGGCCGCAGTACTGGCGTCCACCAGCGGATGGATCCTGGTAGTATGGAGCAGACAACACTTCCTGCGCTCAGGGGTGACATGAGGACAATTACTTCAGTCTTATAAATACCCGGCAAGCGCACACATGCTTGCCTTGGTATTGCTCTCCCCAGGTGCCCGGACCTTGTTGCCTGTACTTTGACCTTGAGCCTGTATCTGACCTGACCTGACCTGATCTCTCCCGATCCCATCCTGGACCTGTCATCTGCTTGCCTTGGATCCCTGCTCTGCAGCCCATCCATCTGTCCTCTCCCTCTCCTGCTGGTTCCCCATCCTTACCCATCTACTGATCCCCCTGTGTATGACCTCGGCCTGGCTTTTGTTTACGATTCTGGTATTTCCAATTTATTGTATATATTATTTGTTGTTTGTGGTTGGTAGTGCACTGTTTGTTTTCACTTTCTTGTCACTTATTATAATAAACACTATTATTATTTCACTTACATGCGTTTTGGGTTTCCTCTGTGCAGTCCACACAGTCTGGTCTACTAATTCCCTGATAGTATACCAAGGCAAGCAGGGGATAGGTCCAGGATGGGATCGGGAGGGATTGGGAGAGATCAGTCCAGGTCAGATACAGGCTCAAGGTCAAAGTACATGCAACCAGGTCAGGGCACCTGGAGAGAGCGATACCAAGGCAAGCATGTGTGGGCTTGCTGGGTATTTATAAGACTGAAGTAATTGTCCTCATGTAACACCTGAGCGCAGGAAGTGTTGTCTGCTCCATACTGCCAGGATCCATCCGCTGGTGGACGCCAGTGCTGCGGCCCAATGATGACATAACACCAGCAGGGAAAGTCTCTCCTGACAGTTACAAACTGGTGGACCTCAGTACTGCACGCCAAATGATAGATCTTACCAGTGGACGGACCCTTTCCTGATACACTTCGAGCCAATTCAAACCCCTTTGCATGTGCTCTCTCTCCGCTCTCATAGTAGCTCTGAGCTCAGCGATGCTACAACAGATGAGATAGTGGACCACACATGTGCAGGGGTTTGAGAGCTAATTCCTGTGATATTAGCGGTAATACCGCCAGCAAAGTGCCGCTCCAGCGGTGCTTTGCAGGGGGTTTTAACCCTTTTTCGGAATACCGTGGCTAAAATGACGGTAAAGCATCGCTAAATATATCGCTGCTTTACCGCCACCGCCCCAGTGTGGTGAACTAACCCTTTAAACCTTGAGATACATACAGGGAGCACAGCCAAGATGTTCATGGCTTCAGTTTTTATCCAGAAATCTTGTGATCTCTGGAGATCTCATTTATGATACAGTTGGAGTTTTGAGTTATACAGCAAAAACTTCAGGAAGTATACTCCAAGTGACCCTGTGAGCTGCTTTCTAGAATATTGGTGCAGTGGATTATAAAGAACTCAGATTAAAGTCATCTGCATGTACTTTCTGACAGCTGCAGCAATTACGGAGCCTGAAAAGACTCTTTAAATTAAACTTTTAGTAGCTTTACAAGTCTGAGTTAAAGGAGAAGTACAGCCGAAGCTCGTTTGTTCTGCATTCCTGTGACCCGTTTTCAACCAACAGCGGTCTGAAAGGAACTTTTGAGTGACATCACAGAGTGGGTCCTGGCTTGGGAAATCCACCCAGGAGCCTGGACTGGTAAGCCGCTGAGAGCCTGAGCCAGCTGCTCCAGCTCCCTCCCCAGCCCAGCACTCCAGTGAGCAGGGGGTGGGGGCCTTTAGAGCAGAGAGCCGGTCATAAAAAAAAAAAAAGTCTGGAAAAAAAGGAAACAAACACAACACCTACATGTCTGGTAATCTGCAAAATATTACATTTTTAATAATAAAAATAATAAAATAAATTAATAAATTAAGTTTAGATATACACACCTTAACAAGAAAAAATATATCTGATGCTAGGTCCACTTTGCAAACTGTGTATTTTTATGTAGCATGGGATTTCCATCAGAAAGAGAAATATGATACAAATGAAATAAGAATTTAAAGTATAGGTGCACTTAAAACACAGTGCTTATATCCTAATAGCCCCCTTCCCCTGACCTAACCTAACCCACTCTACAGATACAGACCCACTCTACAGATACATATTTCTAAGGCTACATTCACACAGGTGATTAAGACTGGTTCCAATTATAGTGACAGTTTCTGCAGCTCTTCATTGCTCTTTGCACAGCCAGCGATTACTTGTAGTGATCACTGCTGAATGCACAGGAAGTGAGGCGGCACTGATAGGCTGTACTGATGAGGAGGCACTGATGATGGGCACTGGTGGGCACTGAATGGCAGCACTGGTGGGCGTAGATTAGCAGCACTGGTGGGCACTGTCAGGACTGCACTGATAATCGGGACCCTGATAATCAGTGCATATGTCCCTTTCACACAAGCCGGTTATCAGCTCTCCTCACGCTCTCAGCGTGAGGAAAGAAATGCCAATAACCAGCATGTGTTTAAATCATGATCAGCTAACATTGGACACAGCTGATCACGTGGTAAAGGGCCACTGTGATTGGCTCTTTAACCCAATCTGTGATTAGCTGTGTCCTAAGCATCACAGCAATCACAGAGCATGCCGGCCGCGCACCGCAGCTGGTGAAATCACAGGAGGACGTCTTTTGACGCCCTCCTAAAACTGGAAGACCATGCTGTGATTAAAGGGCGATCTGCAGCGGATTGTTTTTCAGAGAGAATTTAAAAGGTGTAGAGGAGGCTTCATGTTGCCTCATCACCATCCATTTTAACCCCTAAAAGCTTGAACCACTGCCTACATTGCACATGGCAGCAGGGCAGTTGCAGCGTGGCCCTATTCAGTTGAATGTGACGTAGATCATTTTTGCTGCACTGCAATGCAAAGCATCGTGGTCACAGAATGTGTGAACCCCCATCTGCCATCCTCGCAGCTTAAGGGAAACGGTGAAAACGGAAAATTGAATACTCACCTTTCCGTAATTTTCCTTTCCTGGTGCCTACCCATGGCAGCATACCAATGGTTAATGGCTCCGCCCCGATTAACCCACAGGACCACGTAACTCTATAAAAGAAAGAGTTGCTCCCCTCCTCAGGTATTCTTGTAACTAGTCTTCAGAACATTAAGGATTATTGAAGGGAGGGTGTATGCTGCCATGGGTAGGCACCAGGAAAGGAAAATTACGGAAAGGTGAGTATTCAATTTTCCGTTTTCCTGGTGCCTCCATGGCAGCATACCAATGGTAAATAACTCGCTTACAGGGAGGGTACTGCAATAATAATTTTTTTAAAGACTTTACAGAGTTGATATTTTTAAGGTCTTTCTCCCAAAGTCTCGGGAGGTGAGGACTGCTGGATCTAGGCTATAGTGCGACATGAAGGTGTTGAAGGATGACCAACAAATTGTCTCAGGGGAGACCTGCGCCAAAGCTGCCCAGGAAGAAGCCATTCCCCGTGTCGAGTGAGCATTCACCGCAACTGAGACTGGGAGACCACTAGCCCGATAAGCCCTCTGAATTAGATTCACGATCCAGCTGGCCATTCCTTTCCTTGCCCCCTTGGGAATAACGAACAGACGTTGATCCTTGCGTAAAAGCTGTGTCAACTCCAAATAACGCCTCAGGGACTCATGTAGTTTAGAAGAGGTTGGATCTTCTCCGAAGGCCGGGAGAACCCATTCTTGATTAAGATGTTAAACTGATGGTACCTTCGGGACAAACTGGTGAATAGGCTTCAGAACAACCCGTCTGGAAAAACGTGACGTAAGGTTCTCTAGCTCCCAGTGCTTGAATTTCTGATACTCTGCATCCTGATGATCAAAAAGTCGTTTTCCAGGCAATATCCTCCAATGCACATTCTTCAGTGGGTGCAAAGGGTGGACTGGCTAAGACGTTGAGGACAACTGTCAGATCCCACTTGGGGTAAAGAGTTCTCCTGGGAGGACGTAACTTTAGCATTGCTTTTAGGGAACGGTCTACTCGGGGCTCCAGTGCCCAGCGTGTGTCTGTTAAGACCGATAAGGCCGAAACCTGAACTTTCAGCGTGTTAAGACCTAAGCCTAGGTCCAGGCCCGACTGCAAGAAGAGTAGAATATTGTGAACTCCAGGATCCAGCGGATTGAACTGGCTGGATTCAGCAAGCTGGGTGAATTTCTTCCATACCCTGTAGTAGGTGGCATTGGTAGATGACTTCCTGGCTTGCAATAAGGTCTGTACAACTTTATGTGAGCACCCTAGGCTGCCCAGTCTCTTCTGCTCAAGTCCAGGATCTCCGGATGCGGGTGGAAGAAGTCGCCTTGAGATAGGAGGTTGTCTGAGTGGAGAAGCGGGAGTGGATTGCGCAAAGTCATCTTGATTAGAAGTGGAAACCATGGTCTCCTCGGCCAGTATGGGATGACCGCCAGGATAGTGACTTTTTCTAATGTCAGCCGCTGGAGGAACCTCAGTATCAGGGGAACCGGAAGAAATGCATACCCCTTCTGGAAGTTCCAGGGCTGGATCAGGGCATCCACCCCTGCTGACCTTGGAGATGGGAACCTCGTAAAAAAAAACAGAGGAGTCTTGCCGTTAAGCAGGGAGGTGAAAAGATCTATCTACGGAGTAGCCCACTGTTGGCATATCCAGCGGAAGACTTGCGGATTCAGTGACCAACCGAAGTTGTTGTTGTTGAAGGACCTTAAGAGGCGATCGGCTAGCTGATTCTCGGGGGCTGGGATGTAAGCGGCCCGGAAATCGATCAAGTTGTTCTCGGCCCAGGATATAATTGGGGCTACCTCGCTGGCTAGGAACCTGCGCATTCCCCCTGGGTTCAGAACATAGGCCACTGCCGCTCTATTTTCCATCTGGAGCAATATGGACCTGCCCCTGAGCAGTGGGGCCAGATGTAAGATTGCCATCCATGCTGCCCTTAACTCTAGGATGTTGGAAATCATCCCTTCTGCATTGAATCGCCACCTCTCTTGCACTAGCAGGTCTTGGAAGTGTGCCCCCCATCCTAGCTGACTTGCATCCGAAGTAAAGATGGACCATGAGATGGGCCCCAGGGAACGGTGAACAAGAAGGTTGGGGGTGATGAATATTAATTGTCCCAGGTGCTTCCTTCTCCACTGCGCCAGAAACCCCGCCTGGAAGTCTCGCAGGTGCCACCTGGCCCACTTCACCATTGGTATACAGGATGAAAGGGACCCTAGGAGGCTCAGACAATCTGATGCTGACATAGAGTGACTTCCTTACGCCTGCTTCACCTTCTGGATCAAAATCGGGATCTTTTCTGGTGGAATAGACACAGCCTTCTCTGGGGTATTGAATAGAGATCCCAGGTATGTCATCTTCTGGGTAGGCCTCAACTGACTCTTTGCATAGTTGATAAGCCACCCGAAACTGGACAAAGTGTTCAGGACTAGCTGCACCTGTGCCTCCAGAGTTTCTCTGTGTTGAGACAGGATTAGGATGTCGTACTTCATTTTCCAATCGCACACGTTCCTGGAAATGCTCACAGTTTTGGGTTCTGTAGCAACAACCAGCTGGATACTGGTTCAAATCATAGTAGAAAGATGTTTGCCAGCACACCATGGAGCGACACAAATAGCGTCCAAAAGGAGTGGTTTAAACCTTGGTGAAAGTCCTGGGAGCTGATGAAATTCCAACTGGGAGACATTGGAACTGGAGGCGCAGACTGCCCACTTTGAACCGGAGAAAAGGCTGAAAATGATGGTGGATGGGGATGTGAAGGTACGCATCCTGAAGGTCTATAGAGACCATCCAATCCCCTGGCTGTACTGACAGATCTACTGTGCTCAGGGATTCCATCTTGAAATGCTCTACCTGTATGTAACGGTTTAGCCTCTTCAGGTCCAGAACAGGCCTCCAACCTCCTCATTCCTTGGGGACTAAAAAGATTGGGGAATAGAACCCAGAGTGACTTTCCGAGTCGGGAACTGGCAGAACTGCCCGTTGGTGAAGGAGTATTTGGATATACTGAAAGAGGACCTGTCTCTTTTCTCGGGAGGTCAGATTCTTAGTGGGCTGGAATGAAAAAAAAAAAAAAGGTGGATCTCCAGAAGTGTCCTTGCTGGACCGTGGAGGTTGCCCATGGGTCTTGTGCGACTTTCCACCCAAACCTGGGCAAAATACCTGAGTCTTGCTCCTACTGGAACGGTTTGGGTGGGAAAGGAGTCAAGAAGACTTCTGGCGCTCAACCGTTAAAGTTGAGGCCTTAGGTTTTCCCAATTTAAGGAAAGTGGCTTGTGAGCCCTCCAGCCCCTTCTGTATTCCTTACCGGGACGGTATGATCTGGCATCCCTAGAACTTTGCTGAGTGGCTGGTCGCGAAGTGAATCTCCTTTTGCTACTCCTATCCTGAAGGATAAGGCCACTTGTGACCCGAGTAATGGCAGTGTCCATCTTTTCGCCGAACAGGGCCTTACTATCGTATGGGATGCGACACCATGACTGCTTTGAAGATAGGTCTGCTGACCATGGCTTTAGCCATAATGCTCTTCTGGCTGTGATGGAGTAAAGCATATCCCTGGAG
Source organism: Lithobates sylvaticus (assembly GCA_028564925.1). Classification (NCBI taxonomy): domain Eukaryota; kingdom Metazoa; phylum Chordata; class Amphibia; order Anura; family Ranidae; genus Lithobates; species Lithobates sylvaticus. The sequence continues at coordinate 180,575,505 of CM053033.1, read as the reverse complement.
GAGCACCTCAGAATATCGATGGCCGCTTCCGCCATAAAATCAGAGGCCAGTTTTAATTCATCTAGTGCTTTGATGATTCTGTCTGGATCTAGGCCCCGCCTGAGGGCCGTCTCGATATTGTCCGCCCTGAGGTGATTCAGTTTGCATAGGTAGCGCTATACAAGTCATTCATTCATTCATATTTTAGTGGCTCTGGAGACCAAGGATAGTGCCACTGCTGGTTTGCATGCTCCCCCTGTCACTTTTTTAAGATCTGAGTCGATCCTGCGATACAGGGGGTCCCTGAAAGAGACTGCATCCTCTAACGGCAGCGTTGTGTTCCTGGCTAAACGCATGACGAATGCGTCCGCAGTTGGTACGGAGTCAAAGAGTTGGGCGTCTGCCTCTGCCAGCGGATAAAGCTTGAGAAGCCGCTTGTAGGCGACGGGTCTCTTGTCCACCTTCCACCACTCATCTGTCACCACTTCCTTAATTTCATCCATCAGAGGGAAATTTGCAGCCTTTTTGGTCAGGTGAGGAAAATGTTTTTTTTTTTTTTTTTGGTTTTGGAGGGAGGCTCCGGGTCTTCCTCCCACTGAATCGCATCTTTTACTGCGGTAATAAATTGATTCACAAAGGCAAAATCAAATACTGATGAGTTTTCCTCAGCTGTACCTTTGAAACATGTTGGGGTGATCTCTGACTGCTGCGGGAAGCATGCGCAGAGGATGAGTGTGAGTGACCTCTTGACCTATCGGCAGAGTCTCTGTGGGAAGATCTTCGAGATAATTCTCGGTGCGGGCTGTGGAAATAAAAGCACAGGATATTTCCAAAAGCCCAGAGAAAGCTCTTTTTAAAACTTACCTTTGTTGCAGCCCTTACCTAGTGGAGTGTTGAGGATCTTTTTTATTATGCGGCATAATGACCTCTGGGGCAGCTAAGGATGGGAAAATAAAAATAAATATATAAATATATATACATATATACACACATACACACATATATATATATATATATATATATATATATATATATATACATACACACACACACACACATACTACCCCCTCAGAGCTCTACCTTGGTCAGGCTCCATACTAGAGAGAGAGAGGCAGAGGGTGGAGAAGACACTAGCAGGTGTTTTCCAAATGACAGCCTGATTAAAATAATTTTGCAGGCTGTTTAAATAGGAAGGCTCGGTTTGGGTGTACCAAGATGGCCGCCGTTTTGGCTTCAAAGTGCTACTGCACATGTGCATTCCGCTGTACCCCTGTCCCCCGAGAAGACAAAATTGTGCACAGGGACGCGTGCGAAGCGTCCGGACATGCCGGGGGGGGGGGGGAAGCAGGAAGAGACTGCGGCTGCTGGCCATCCCTGGGAGCCAGCATGAGGAGGGAATCACAGCATGTCAGTCTGGCTGGAGCAGAAACAGGTATGCACTAAAGGATCCAGACAGGAGGCTCTGGGATAGGCAGCCAGGAGACTGAGGAGAGGATATGCTCCTGAGTCTCTGCACCCCAAAAAGATCCACAGAAAAACGGGCTCCCATACTTATCTGGTGCATTTAGCAACCCAAGTAATGGGACTCCATACTGCAGGAGAGCATGAACCTGCAATGGTCGCACCATATGACGGTGAGGTAGGGCTGGACTGTGATCCTGCAGGAATGAGGACAGGAAAAAGAAATACCTGAGGAGGGGAGCAACTCTTTCTTTTATAGAGTTACGTGGTCCTGTGGGTTAATCGGGGCGGAGCCATTAACCATTGGTATGCTGCCATGGAGGCACCAGGAAAATGCATTTCAATGGACTGGACAAGCATGTCTCCAGACCTAAACCCTATTGAGCATCTGTGGGGCATCCTCAAACTGAAGGTGGAGGAGCGCAAGGTCTCCAACATCCACCAGCTCCGTGATGTCATCATGGAGAAGTGGAAGAGGACTCCAGTGGCAACCTGTGAAGCTCTGGTGAACTCCATGCCCAAGAGGGTTAAGGCAGTGCTGGAAAATAATGGTGGCCACACAACATTTTGAAACTTTGGGCCTAATTTGGACATTTTCACTTAGGGGTGTACTCACTTTTGTTGCCAGCGGTTTAAACATTAATGGCTGTTATACAAGCTGTACACTCACTACTTTACATTGTAGCAAAGTGTAATTTCTTCAGTGTTGTCACATGAAAAGATATAATAAAATATTAACAAAAATGTGAGGGGTTTACTCACATTTGCGAGATACTGTGTGTATATATATATATATATATATATATATATAGTTTTTTTTATTATTTCTTTTTATATTCATGTTTAAAAAATGTGAGGGGTGTACTCACTTTTGTGAGATTCTGTATATAGGTGTACTCTTCTTAAAGCGTACTTATACTTTTATATGCAAATTCAGAATCCATGCCCTTTTTTCTTATATTACAACTGTTAAATCTGAGCGTCTTCAATCGCGAACACAAGAAGTTAACTTAAGGAGCAGAGTTGGATAATCCCCGGAGTCAGAGGTCGGAAGCCAAAATTAAACTCTTTTCCATGAGAGGAACATTCTGTACTATGAAAATTCCCGTTCATTTTAGAGGAAAAGAAAGACAAGGTGATTATCCCTCAGTGTTGTATTTATTCCCATATATCATCCCACTCCACATCCATTCTCTATCTGCCCCCCCCCCCCCCCCCTGATATGGGTGCCTCCTGTGTGTTTCTCATTTTATAACGACTCCCCCCAATTACGGACTTCTCCAAACCTTTTATGGAGATCTCAGCTGTGGATAAGTAATCTTCTCCCAACAAATTCCCAGGTCTCCTAATAGCAGATAAGACAGTGGTGTTATTGTATTCTGTTCCAGATGGATCCGAGTCATATGAATTTATTGAGTGGCGAAAGGCTTGCGCAGTTCTGAAACACTCAGAAATAAAAATTAACCCATGTACTGGATTGTGGAGAAGATTAAGGAAATGTACAAATCCACAAAAAAATCATAATTAAGGGTGGCAATAGAAGCAAGGACATTGTGGTACAGGCTCCTAATGGAAGGGGAGGGATGGATGGTTCCCACATATATTCACAGATGGGAAAGGGAAATAGGGACACAATGTGGGAATGACACAGTCAAAAAAATTCTAAAAATAACCCATAGCGCCTCGAACGATAGTAAGTCAGCTGAACTCAATTATAAAATTTTAGCTAGATGGTATGCTACACCGGACAAAATCAGCAAATTTCAGAAGGAAAACTCAGGGAAATGCTGGCGAGGATGCGACGAAATAGGTAACATGATACATCTCTGGTGGAGTTGCCCTAAAATCAAAGCCTACTGGGGGGAAGTTAGGTCTTATATAAAAGAAATTACAAAGTCAGAAGTACCAGATGATCCATGGACCATCTTATTACATGGCACAAAAGAAAACCCCAAAAATTACCAAAGGTCACTACTCCCGCTGCTTCTAAACGCAGCAAAAAAAGTCATTCCGAAGAAATGGCGGGAGGCAGAGGCCCCCTCGATCTGAGAATGGATTGACGAGATCGAGGGTATATATAAGATGGAAAGAGTAAAAGGCAACCAGGGAAATATAGAGGAAGAGGGAATAGATAAGTGGAGTGAGTGGAAAACCTTCAAAAAAACATGGAGCTATGTGGAACAACTTAAAGAGGAGGGCCGGGCAAAAAAAAAAAATTAAAAGTCAGCAGCTACAAATACTGCAGCTGCTGACTTTTAATAATCGGACACTTACCTGTCCCGGGGTCCAGCGATGCGGGGGAACGAGACCCCCCCCTCGTTCCCCGCTCCGCTCACGACGCCGGCATTCTTAATGTGGGAACCCGGCTGGGCTTCACAGCCGGGCACCCACTGCGCATGCGCGAGCGGCGCCGTGCGCCGTGATTCGACGCTCACTCATCTGGGACACATGACATGTCCCAGATGACTGTGCGTTGCCTACAGGAAGTGACTTTTAGCCCGGGCAATGAAGGTGGCAGACTTCGAGGGACCCCCTAGCAACAGGCATTTAGAGGTGAGTAAAAAATTTTTTTTTTTCCAATTATTTTTTTTTAATTTTTTTTATGATTTTTAAGCCCCTTTTTGTTTTTTTTGGTTGCAACCCCACTTTAAGATTCAATGATATAGGAATCCGAGAGTGAGATTGGTCGTGCCCTGGGAGTGGGGTGGGGGGATGGGGGGGGGGGGGAACGGGCTAGGAAAGCAGATAGAATTTTTTTTTTTTTTTCTCTGGTTAGTGTTTTTTTGTTACTTTTCTCTTTCTTTTTTTTTTTTTTTGGATAATGCGCACAATGAAAATGTATTTGTAAAAATAAAGAAAACGCCACAAATGATCTTATATAAGTGAAGACAGTTATGACTGGAAAGTTGATTTTATGTCTATCGCGAGATAACCGCTGAAGTGGCAAAAAAAAAAAAACAAACAAAAAATTTTAACGAATCCTAAATAAATAATAAGGAAAACATAAAAATCATTCCTATTCACTTGTTTCAGTCGGATGACATGATGCGATAGTTTGGGCCTCAGTGGGGGCTGGAGTTTTTTTTTTTTTCTTGAGGGAGTGGCAAACAAACCAGACTCCTGATTGACAGGGAGGAACTTTAGTGTGAAAATAACGAAAATGTATTCGCTATCGTCACACAACTGTGTGGGTTTGGAGTACAATGCTCTGAGCTTCGAGGCCACCCTTTTTTGAAGCCTATTAGAGCCTCTGGCTCTAATCAGGTGCTTCAAAAAAAAAAAAAACCACCCCGCATTGGATTCATTAGTCCGGTGCCCTGTTATGTAGATCAGGGGCCGGACGCATGGATAGGGGAGGTGGTGTCCGTGCGCCCTCTACGGACGGCCCATGATTGTTGGGCCTTTTGTTAATGTCTGAAGCATCCGACATAAAGTAATGGCATAATGAATTATCCTTAATTGATTCAGATCCATTTGTTTTATTGGGATGAAAGGGGAACAGTAGTCTTTAACTTTTGGATGATTAGCCAATTCTTTTTACAATAAAGCGGAGTTCCATTTACCTGCCCAGGGTTCCGGCGATGTCAGCACCCCAGTAAATTTTTGTATCGACTCTCGAGTGCTGCTGCCGCCATTCATGTTAAGGAAAACTGGCAGTGAAGCCTTTCTGCTATACAGTCGGCTCCCTACTGCGCATGTGCGAAGCGCACTCCGCTTTCTAACTGGCCCAGCGGCGGAGGAAGGAGGAGGGGGACCCAACTACTGAGGGATGGCGCCGGTGCTCAGTCTCCTGTAAGTGAGGAAGAGTACCTGTCAAAAACAGATATCCTTTCCCCCCTCCCCCCTAAAAGATGCCAAATGTGGCACCGGAGGAGGGAGCCCGTGATCGTGTCACGGAGCGGAAGAATGGCAAGATGCCTTTGTAAACAAGGCATTTCCCCGTTCTGCCTAGTGACATGACAGAGATCACTGCTCCCTGTCATCGGGAGTAGTGATCGCTGTCATGTGAGTAGTAGCCGATCCCCCCCCCCACAGTTAGAATCACTCCCCAGGACACACTTAACCCTTTGATCGCCCCCTAGTGTTTAACCCCTTTTCTGCCAGTGTCATTTACACAGTAATCAGTGCATTTTTATAACTGATCGCTGTATAAATTACAATGGTCCCAAAATAGTGTCAAAAGTGTCCGATGTGTCCGCAATAATGTCGCAGTCATGATAAAAATTACAGATCGCTGCCATTACTAATAAAAAAAATAATAAAAATGCCATAAATCTATCACCTATGTTGTAGACGCTATAACATTTGTGCAAACCAATCAATATACGCTTATTGCGATTTTTTTTTGTACCAAAAATATGTAGAAGAATACATATCAGCCTAAACTGAGGAAAAAAAAATATTTTTTTTATATATTTTTGGGGGATATTTATTATAGCAAAACGTAAAAAAAATATTGCTTTTTTTTTCAACATTTTCTGTCTTTTTTTGTTTATAGGAAAAATATAAACCGCAGAGGTGATCAAATACCACCAAAATAAAGCTCTACAAGTTCTGAAACTACGAATCGATTCGGAGCAACGACTATAAAAAACATATCCAAATACCGAAAACGAATCATTTTAACATAATGATTAAGATGAAACAAAATTATTTACTTAAAAAATGAATCTGAAACAAACCAAATTTTTCCATTATGCATATCTCTAACATTAATGTGGTTGCAAAGCACATATATCTGTAGTGTTTACTTATCTCTCTCCAAAGCTTCAGATATGGTTTCTCTCTAGTGCTTCCTTTCTCTGTTATCAGCATGATTCACTTCTGAGAAGTTTTCCTGACATATGAGATAAAGTTGTGTGGGGGAGGTAGCTCAGCACAGAGCTTGTCTATTCACAACACAATTCTTCTGTGTAAAGGAGGGTGTGTTCCTTTCCTCCAATCAGCCCTCACACACTGTAACTGCAGCCTCTCCGCCCCCTCCTCTCTGCTCCTCACAGATACAGAAGGATATTAACATGTTTCTCCCCTTTTGAAGTAAAAGTATGTAGGAGGATTTGTTTAATCTCTGTGTATCATCTGAGGCTGTTCACTTCGATGGGTATACGTGAGGGTTTACAACGACTTTAAACTAGATTTGGGCTAAAAGGCTATAAGTCTACCTATCTGACCATGTTTCATGTTACACCCATATTTAGGGTGTAACATAAAACATGCTCACAATCTGCAGCCCACCCAACCCCCCAAACTACCCAACTTTCCTTAAATAGTTTTTTACCCTTTCATATACCCAGTGAAGGGACTATCCTCAGGTTATACACAGAGATGAAACAAATCCTCCTACATAAGTTTTATCAGCACTGAATCTTTGCTACATCCATTCAAAGTGCTGAATTATAAAGCTTTTCTGAGAGTTCAGAAAAAAAGGGGTGGAGAGCTGAAGTTACACACTGCAGAGCTCAGTGAGGAGAGGTGAGAGCTGATTGGAGGCAAGAGACACACAGCCCTCCACACAGCACACAGGAACAGAGCCATGGCTGTCAATTTGCTGGAGATGCCGTCAGCATTTTTCTCTTGTTGTCGGAAAAACTTGTCTAAAGTGACTCATACTGATAGCAGAGAACTGAAAAAGAACAAGAAATTGGCTTTTTATTGAGACAGCTACACACTATAGATAGATATGATCTGTTCATATTTCATGTCTGAAGTTTACAACCACTTTATTGAATCCATGGATTCTTCTCCATGCAGGTCCCTATCATTTATTTGGTGCAGCTGTGCATGACTCCGCCCGCACCGAGGTATCATCCAGTCACAGACATCTGTGAATGGAGAAACAACAACAGTGGTAGCCAGTGTTATGGTATGATATGGTGACCTCAAGCGTGGCCCTCAACACCACAAAAGTTGTATTGGTCCTCTGTATAATATACATCTATATTGGCTGCTTCTGACTCTGGTCATTTATATACTAATGGACCCAGAGAAGATGGTCGAAATTTGCAGGACTCCAGCAAAATGGAACACACTGTTTTTTATTAGCTCTCTAGTGATTAATGCACAATTACACAGGCTATTTAGGAAGGCTCATTTTTTTACATCGACTCTCTAGCGTACACTGAAGACATGCATTTTTGCAAAATACATTGGGGCGGAGCTACACTCTGATGTGACACTGCCGTTTCTGGTTTTGGATTTGGTAGCCACCTACTGGGACCCTCAATCTGCTGTGTGCAGTGGTCACAGGAGGGAGGCGCTGCACATTCCAATGGGCGCGCAATGCAGGCTGGATGACGTGCATGTACGTGATCCAGCCTGCCTGTGCCGCCCACCAACAGTAAATGTTCTGTAGGTGGGCAGCAAGCGGTAAAAAAATAATTATTAAAATTATTACCTATCGTCATCATCAAACAGCAGCATTGTCTCATTGCCCTCAGAGTCTTTTACACCATGCAAGGTCTCTAACATCCACCAGCTCCGTGATCTCATCACGGAGAAGTGGAAGAGGACTCCAGTGGCAACCTGTGAAGCTCTGGTGAACTCCATGCCCAAGACAAGGCAGTGCTGGAAAATAATGGTGGCCACACAAAATATTCACACTTTGGGCCCAATTTCAACATTTTCACTTTTGTTGTCAGCGGTTTAGACATTAATGGCTGTGTGTTGAGTTATTTTGAGGGGACAGCAAATGTACACTGTTATACAAGCTGCACACTCACTACATTACATTGTAGCAAAGTGTAATTTCTTCATTGTTGTCACATGAAAAAAAATATTTACAAAAATGTGAGGGGTGTACTCACTTTTGTGAGATACTTTATATACGGTATATATTTATTTTATTAATATGTTATCATTTCTGTTTATATTCATTTTTAAAAAATGTTTTCTATATTTTCATTAAAATGGCATTATTTTTTTTTTTCATATTTTTGTTTTTTCTTATGGTTCAAACTCATGGACAGTTCTATTTCTATTATATATGAGAATCTCATTTCACTATTTGTTTTACTATTATTTATTATTCAATGTTTTATCATTTTTTTTAAATGTTATTTGAATGATTTATTTATATTTACATTGATTTTTACATTTTAGGAATGGTGTATAGCTGGTTGACAGATGCAGGATCAACCATTTCACTATATACTGTTCATAAGTAAAAAAAAAAAAAAAAAAAAAAAAACACATCTGAATGTTATAATTTTATTAATAGTTAGGTTTTTAAATAAAGGGGTGTCTATATATTTGTGATTGGTAGACTTTATATTTAATTTTTTTAGGAAGTGTATTATTTTGTGCTTCGTGTTTTACTTTCACATTAATAAAATTGTAATCTCAGGATTTCTCCAGAGATTACAGCCTTGTATTCAAAGTCCTGAAGCGTTCTGGAAGTTTGCAGATCGCATCTCTTCTGAAGAAAAGCGATCTACACAGCTTCATAAACTTTACCTCAAGGGTAGAAGAGTTTACTCCAGCAATCTGCTCAGCAGGGATTTTATGATGCTTCATAAATGAACACCTTAGTACTTAGACTATATGCATCAGTTATGAAATCACACACTGCCATCTTGAGGTTCAAAGTGGAAGAATTTTCTAAATTTTCACAAACTTTTTAAGTCTCAATTTAAAAACCTAAAACCCAAATAGATGACATTTAGTTTGTGTATCATGCTTTTTTTTTTCATTTTCTTTATTTTTAATACTGTTTTTGCCTTCCTTTATCCTTTTCTTGCATTCAAGTGCTGCTGATCTACAGCTACTTCATTGCTCTGGACCATTCCTTTGCTATCTGTGTTGACATGACCGCCTGTAGTCTCAACGTAGGGCACAAAAAAGGTGACATAGCAGGAGCACATTTGGGAGGCAGTTGTCACTTATAACAGGTACATAACGTGCTTGAACAAGAACCGCCATAAACAGAATTACTAGGTATTGCTTTAAAAAAAAAAACAGCAGATATAGAAAGACTGAAAATAATCTTTGGAACATCATTAGCACTTTAAAGCTCAGAATGAGTTTAGAAATACTTTAATAGCGGTCATATGAATGGCAATTTTCAGAGTTGTTGCTTTCGAGGCCGTGCACCTGTACCCGCATGGATATCACATTGGGGGCAGAGGCTGTGTGCATGCATTGACAGCTATGGGACTGGCGGCACAGAGATGCACGTAACGCCTTTGCATCCCCATGTTGGTAAACACAGCCCTGCACAGGGTGCAGATTAACTACTTCCCACAAACCACCGTCATTGTACATCGGTAGTTTGACGTAGAATACCGGGGTTATGGCAACAGATAGCTGCCATAACCCCAGTATTTTCTTCAATGGCGGGCGGTCCTCTTCCAGATAAAAGTGGTCTCCGCAGTGGATTCGATCCGATACTGTCCCCTCAGTAGCATGGAGCCGAGTGAGGAACAGATGGCCCCCACTCGGCTCCATAACATTGGATGACGGAAGCGACAAACTGAATTTACGCCCAATGGTCGTAAAAGGGAAATAAAAAAAAAAAAAAGGACATTTATATATTTATTAAATTTTTTTTTTTTTTTTCCTTTTCCACCTCAGCAAGAACCCTTGGGGGACTGAATCAGTAGCGCCCTCAACTGCGTCCCTGTTTGTCTTCACATCATTGTGGAAATTGCTTTTTTTTTTTTTTTTTCCTTTTTTTTTTTTTCCTTTCAATACTCATAACCTTTACAACAAGACCTGTGAGAGCTTTTCCTTTTGTTCTTGCTTGAGCTCTCTCCATTACCAATAGAAATTCTAAATCATTACATAACCCCTGCCCCCCCCCCCCCCCCCCGCCTCCCCTTCCCGCCCTGTCGCTGGGGTCTCCCCTTGGAGGCTTACAAGATTTAAGTCTTATTTTAAATTGTTGTCTTTTATTTAGATTTAACTGCCTCTCTCATCCTATTTTCTTAAGGCTTTGGCATAGCTCCAGGACCTTTTAAACTTCCTCCAGCCCTCCCATTTAGTTCTCGTATCCTCCCTTTCCTCTACACCGCTGTTTACCAGGCACTCCAGAGTGTAAGTTTTTTCCACCGCATCTACCCATTCCCAGAAAGGCGGACTCTCTTGGTCCCTCCATCTTCTTGGGATCACTCGTTTCGCAGCATTAAGCAGGTGCGGAACCAGTGATCCTTTATATTGCCTAGTTCCTTCCGCTGTGGCATGCATTAGGACCACCCAGGGATCATCTCTTACCACGACTTGGGTTATTTCCTCTATACTCTTAAGGATAGAGTTCCAGAATTTTTAGATTTTTGGGCAATCCCACCAAAGGTGGCCCATGGTTCCCCTCTTTTTACAGCCTCTCCAACAGTCCGCTGAGAGTCCTGGCTGGAATCTGTTTATTTTGTTTATTTTGTCTGGGGTTAAATACCAACCAGACAAGCACAAGTTGGTTTCTGCGGTTCTAACATCGACCGCTGAGCTATGGGTGTGTTTAAATATTTTCTTGGTTAACCCCGTGTGTATTGGTGTGCCTAACTCCCCTTCCCATTTCTTGAGGAACGGCGGCCCCTCCGGTCCGTCCTTCGACAGCAGGAATTTAGAAAATTTTTGTGATTCTTTTTTTTGTGTTTTCTGCTGTAAAAATACGTTCCATCGCCGTGAGGTCCTCCCGTCCCCTCAAAGGAGGGGGGATCGAACCTATAAAAGTGACATAACTGCCGGTACCGCCATTCGTCAATTGTGAATAAATCATTTTTTTTTTGTAAATCTTGGATAGCCAAGATTTTCCCCCTACTTATTAAATCTCCTAACCGTGAATTATCATTTTTTAACCATTCCCCTCCCAGCTCTCTTCTGCCTGGGGGGAATAGATTATTTTCTTTTAGTGCAATTAAGGGTGAGTTAAATTTCAATTTCAATTTTTGGTGTAATTTATCCCAAACTTTAAAAGTATTTTTAGTGATTAAATGTGTTTTTTCTCCTAACATCCTATATTTCGGGGGGTTCCAAATTACTTTTCCTAGTTGTGCTTCACTCAGTGCTTCTTCTAAACTTACCCATCTCTTTAAACCCTGTGACTTCCCCCATTCTGGAATTCTTAATAACACTGCTGCATAATAATAGTTGATAATATCGGGTACCGCTAGGCCGCCCTGGCATTTGTCCATTTTTAAAATTTGGAAAGATATTCTATGTTTCTTCTGTTGCCACACAAAGTTCATGATAATTGTTTTTAATTTTCTCAAGTATTGTTCTGGTAAAGAAATTGGGATCATTTGAAACTTATAAGTTATCAACGGGAGTATCATCATTTTTATGGCATTAATGCGGCCGAACCATGAGATAGGTCTGTTTTTAAACTCTTGGCATTTTTTTTTAACTTCATTTAGGAGAGGGATATAATTAGCCCTGTATATTTTCCCTATGGTGTTGGTCAATTCAATCCCTAAATATTTAATTTGTTTTTTCCATGGGAAGTTGTAAACTTTCATCAGGTCCTGTTTCTCTGTCTTATTAATGTTGATATTTAGTATAAAGGTTTTTGCTTGGTTGATCTTAAAATTTGAAATTTCGCCGAACGTGCTGACAGTTTTCAGGATATTTGGCAAAGATTTCTGCGGGGAACTTACGTAAAAAAGGACGTCATCTGCAAATGCCGCAAGTTTGTGTTCTTCACCCCCCGCCACGCAGCCCTCTATCCCCGAGTTTCCTCTTATTGGTGCCAAAAGGGGTTCCAGGGAGAGGATAAAGAGGAGTGGAGAAAGGGGGCAGCCCTGTCTTGTCCCATTGTACATTTCAAAAAGAGAGGAAACAGTTCCATTCACTTTGATGTTGGCTTTTGGATGACTATACAGGACTCTTATTTTCTGGATGATTTTTGGTCCAAATCCCATGGCCTCCAGGGTCCTAAACAGGAACCCCCAGTCTACCCGGTCAAACGCTTTTTCTGCGTCAATGGACATTAGTAGACTGGGGGTTCGTGCGTCCCTCATGGCTTGCATCACTAGTAGAGTTCGGACGCTATTGTCTCTGCCCTCTCTTCCCGGCGTGAAGCCCACTTGATCTGGGTGAATCAGCCCACCTAAGCAGCCCTTTATACGCTCCGCTAAAATCTTAGCGTAGAGCTTTGTCTCGAAATTTAGCAGGGATATCGGCCTGAACCCCGCACACGTCGAGTCATCTTTCCCTTCCTTACGCAGGACCGTGATTGTAGCTAATAAAGAGGCCTCACTCATACCAAACTCAGAGCCAAGGCCATTCATGTAACTAAGAAGTCTGGGTGTTAGAATCTCTCTATAGGTTTTGTAATATAGAGCCGTAAACCCATCGGGGCCTGGTCTCTTGCCCATTGGCGAGTTGTCTAAGGCTCTTGAGATTTCCTCCTCGGTGATAGGTCTTTCCATCGCTTCCTTTTCCTCTGCACCTAGTGTCTGCAGCTTTGCCGCTCTCAAAAATTTTTTAATTTTATCTCTATTCCCCCCCTTTTTTCCATCGCCCTTTTGCCCCACGGAATAAAGTTCCTCATAGAAGTCCCTGAACGTCGACGCAATATCTTTTGAGAGGAACCTCACCTCTCCTTTTTTTATTTTTTCTATAAAGTTTTTAGACTTATTTTTTTGGAGCATCCTTGCGAGTAATTTGCCTGACTTGTTACCCCATAAATAACGATCTTTGGTAGCTTTGTTGAAAACTTGATTCGCTTCCTGCTCTGCCAGTTCTTTTAACTCTTCCCTCTTAAGGATTATCTCTTGAAGTGTTGCCTGGTGCTGATTAGGGTCCCCCTTATGTTTTTGTTCTAGAGTTTTTATGTCATTCATCAGGTTGTGTATTTTTTCGTTCTGTCTCTTTTTTTCCACGCAGCCTTCGATATCAAGACCCCCCTGATGAAGGCCTTATGGGCATCCCATAGACTTGACCCCGTTACCTCCCCATTGTCGTTTGTTCTAAAGAACCATTCAAGTTCTTTTCCGACACTTTCCCGTAGCTCTTTATCCTTTAATAACTCTTCATTTAACTTCCAACCACAACTCGGCTGTTTATGTTCTGGAATATTTAATTTCATGCTGACTGGGGCATGGTCTGATAGAGTTACTATCCCGACCTTTGTGTCTGTCACCCTCTCTAATAATCCATGGTCCACCCAAATGTAGTCCAATCTCGAGTACGTCCCGTGCACAGGGGAGAAAAAGGTATAGTCTCTAATCTGTGGATGCTGCATTCTCCACACATCCACCAGTTGTTCAGAAGTCATCCTTTTCTTTAGTAATTTCAGTTGAACACTTCCAGTCCCCTGTGCACAAGACGTACTGTCCACCTCCGGGTCTAGGGCAAGGTTTAGGTCCCCCATCAATATCAAATAGCCCTTTCTAAAGGATCTCAGCCTGGCGAGAGTCGCTATCATGTATTCAGGGGATCTCGTATTTGGGGCGTAGATGTTTGCAAGAGTGTAGGTTGTCCCATAGAGGGTACCCCTTAAAAAGAGGAACCTTCCCTCCGGGTCCACCTTCCTATCTTCTAGATTGAATTGCAAATCTTCCGCCAGCCCTATAGCCACCCCTCTTGCCCTGCTCGAGACTGTGTCACTGTAGTACCAGGTGGGGTGGTTTTTGGAGAACAATCTGATGTTAGATGAGAGAGAGAGGTGAGTCTCCTGCAAGAAGACCAGGCTAGCACCGTATCCCTTCAGTTCATCCAGGACCCTGTGCCTCTTGCTTGGAGTATTCAGCCCTCTCACATTATAGGTCAGACATTTAATTTCAGACATCCTGTTTTTGTTGTCCTAGCCACAGCCATTCTGAAGCGACCCCCAGCGGCAGGGTCTCCCTCCCGTGCTCCTTTCTCCCTCCCAGATTTCTCCTTACCCCCTCCCTCCCTTTCCATCCTGACTCCCTCCCCCTCCCAATCCTCCCCCCCACACCCCCCTCTAATCCACCCCCCTCTACCCCCACTTGCCCATCTCTGGGTCTCTGAGCCGAAGGGTGCCACTTCCTCTTGGCCTCCCCTAAACTAATAATCTCTGGAGAGGGAAGATTCTGTGGCCGTCCCTTCGTCCCCGCCCCCCCGCCCGGATACTACCGGGCTTGAGAAGCGGGCAGGCCAACGGGGCCGAGCAGACCCAATTAGGTCGACAACCCGCTGTTGACTTTACCCCCCCCGGCTACCCCCCCCGACCCCCCGCTCCCCCCGCCCCCACACACTGATTTTCAACTCATTATTAACTCATTTCTGCCCACCCCGGGAGATCAGGGACCGGGATCTCTAGTTTCCTACAGAACTCTGTCAGCTCCTCGGGGTGCCTCAATATAGCCGAGCGGCCCTCTTTTATGCCTATCAGGCATGCCGGGAACCCCCAATTATATTTAATGTTATTATTATGAAGGGACTCTAAGAGAGGTCTCTGCATCCTTCTCCTCTCGAGGGTCCTGGCTGATAGATCGGCATAGATCTGGATTTCAGTTTCTTCGAACTTGAGAGGTGTCTTTCCTCTGATCTTTTGCCAAATTTCCTCCCTGTCTTTAAAGAAACTGAATCGGATTATAACATCTCGGGTTCTGCTTGCCTCTGATCGGTCTACTCTACCAATCCGGTGTATTCTTTCTGTTTTGGGGAACTGGTCTTCTCTTGATCCAATTATGGGGGCAAAGATCTTCCTGATGATAGTCTCCAGGTCCTCCCCTCTGCGTTCGGGGATGGCTCTGACTCTCAGATTTTGCCTTCTATCTCGGTTTTCCTGATCTTCGTTTTTGTAAAGGGTATCTCTCTGGTGGGTTTGTATCTTCTTGAGTTGTATCTTTAATTCTAGGATTTCTTGGTCAGTGTTGTCAGCCCTCTTCTCCATCCCCTCCACCCTACTTAACAAATGGCTCATGTCGTCTCTTAGTTTGCTGACTTCGCTTTTGAACACATTTTCCAGCCTCAGCATCATCTCCTCCATTTCCCTTTTGGAAGGGGGTTGCGCCCCCAATGGCGGCTCCTCCATTCTGCTCACCTCCCCCTCGCTGTCCATTGGAGATTCCACCCTCGATTGATCATGGACTGTGTCAGATTTACGGGTTTTGTCCTTTTCCTTTCCCTTGTCCTTAAGAGCCTTTGGGGAATGGTCAGGTCCAGGGACTATCGGACTAGCGCCCTGTCTGAGATAATGTTTTATGGAGCTTGGATCGTTTTTTTGTGCTTTTGAGGCCCCTTTCTTAGGCAGTTTGTTTCACTCTTTGCTCATGATGTTTCTTTTTGTTCCTCTTATTCTTTTCCCCAGTTTAGCAGCGTATCGTTCCAGTCACTTCTGATTGTTTTTTTTTTTTTGTTTGTTTTATTTTGATTGTGCCCGCGCTGCTCTGAGGCAACTCTCTTGCACTGGGTTTGAGAGTTCCCCACCGAGACGTTTGGCAAGAAGCACTTGGCTGGATCTAGCCTCGTACGTTGGAAGGACAAGCTGGGGCAGAAGCGTGCTATTCCAAGAAAGGAACCACAACCGACCTTCTTCTACGTTCCTGTTCTGGCTGGATTATAACGATCTCCTCTGTGGTCGGGCCACCCTCCAGGGGCCCTGCCTCAGACTGCGCTGTGTCTCAATGTCCAACACATGGTGACAGGCTTCCTGCCCTGGCGAGCTAGGAATTTGTCTCACTTCTCTGGGGAAGGCTCTGGCATTAGAAGCTGACAGTTTACACTGCGCTTTCACCTTGCAGTTCTGATGTACATATGTTACCATTAGCTTCTCCCCACAGACCCGGTTGCCCCTTTAATAAAGGTTCTTGCAGAGTGGTCTTTGCCTAAGCCAACTGAGGCCC
Organism: Lithobates sylvaticus; assembly: GCA_028564925.1. NCBI lineage: Eukaryota > Metazoa > Chordata > Amphibia > Anura > Ranidae > Lithobates > Lithobates sylvaticus. The sequence goes on along the minus strand of CM053033.1, from coordinate 180,559,318 downwards.
TGGCCTCCCCTCACCTGCTATGGCCGTCCGGATCGCCGCAAATCAGACCCAAGCCGCGTACAGAATTAGTTTATTTTGCTCGCTTAGGACCGACCCATGCGACTCAAGCAACAAATATGTCTAACTGCTGATCTAGCATAAAAGTTTCACCTGCTGCAGCCGCAGTTTAAAGTGATATCTATCACGCTCGTCCACCTCTATAAGGGGATGTGCCACTGAAAACATGTTCAAATGTTCAAAAATAAAGTCTCGAGGTAGTTATGGAATCTGTACTGAGGACTGGTAAGGGGTGGGGGGTCAAGGAGAGGTACAGTCACACATATTCCGTCCAGCCTAATATTACTCCTTGTTCAACCCATAACACATATTCTGTTTAGGGGAAATAATCATAGTTTACAAACATTACCTCCAGAGATAGACACTCCCCCCTCTCCAGAAAGATAATCAGATACTATGCGCTATCGCCAAGGCTCTTCAGAAGGATTTTTAAAGCATTTAGGAGATGCTGTTATCTTACCTTCACTTAGGTGATCTCTTTATCTTGATCCTGTTTTAAAACAACATACTCACGGACCGGGAGGGGTGTTCCTGTGGGTGAGGATCCCACCTGTTGTTCGTTTTGCTCTCCTGCTATGGGCTGAGGCTGGTCACTGCATGGGGATGAGCGACGGGGTGGGGGAAGGCAGGGGAGAAGGTAGCCAGGCTGCGTTCGCCGGGAGCGGGCCGCTGCTGCCAGAGATTGAAACCGCAGCAAAGGCCGCTTCGTGCGCTCCTCATACCCTCGAACGGGGCCGCGATGTTCTAGGCTGCCCGGGTGGGGGATGCGTCATCCACGCGCTCGCACCCGCTCAGCGAGGTGCCGGCGTTCTCCTCAGCCTCGCTCCTGTCCTCGCTGGCTGACGGGCTCAGGCCCCTCCCTCCATGCTGATTGTTACGTCAGCACGTCCATTCCCTGGTGGCCACTATTTACATCTTTTTTTTTTTTGCATTTAAGTGTATATGTGAGATCTGAGGTCTTTTTGACCCCAGATCTCAACATTAAAAAGGTCATGTCATGCTTTTTTGTTCTATTAGGGATATTAAGGGATGTTTACATTTCTTGTACTAGGAATAAAAATGACCCATTTTTTTTTTTTTTTTTAAAAAGGACAGTGTAAAAATAAAAAATAAAAAGTAAAATATATAAGAAAAAATTTTTATAAAAATTTAAAGCACCCTGTCCCCCCAAGCTCGCGCACAGAAGCCCGCAGTCATGCCCGCATATGAAAACAGTGTTCAAACCACACGTGAGGTATCGCCGCGATCGTTAGAGCAAAATAAATAATTCTAGCCAAAGACCTCCTCTGTAACTCAAAACTGGTAACCTGTAGAAAATTTTAACCGTCGCCTATGGAGATTTTTAAGGGTCAAAGTTTGTCGCCATTCTACAAAAGGGGGCAATTTTGAAGCATGACATGTTGGTTATCAATTTACTTGGTGTAACATTATCTTTCACGATATAAAAAAATTGCACTTGTAAGACCGCTGAGCAAATACGATGTGACAAAGTATTGCAAGGATCCCCATTTTATTCTCTATGGTTGAAAATAGGAGAGCCACAAATTTTTGTTTTTATCTACAGACACCCCTTATCTGCATAGCTGTTTTTTGGTAGAGGTAAACTAACCCTTTAACTTTTTTTTTTTTTTCTTCCCACATGAGCTGAACACTTTTACTTCCATTGTAGGATTTGCTAATGATAAATGAGAACGTGTAAAAATAGGTTTGAAATAGGTAAAAAAAAAAAATAGGTTTTAATGACAATTGTGCTGTCATGCAACACTGAACCTATATGACATTTTTATGATTTTTTTTTTTAACACAAATAAAGATTTCTTTTGGAGCTATTTAATCCCAAACTGGTTCTTTGGTGTTTTTATCGCACGGACATCACCCACAGACATCTCAAGCTTACTGCTGGTTTGTATATTGCTGTTCGTTTACACCGCAGGTTCAGAGCTTTTTATGTCACGGCTGCCTATGTTGTTTACATTGTGGAACGTTTATTGAATGGAACATACGGAGAACACTTATGCCGCGTACACACGAGCCAAATCTTGGATGGTTTTTCCGACGGAATTCCGCTCAAGCTTGGCTTGCATACACATGGTCACACAAAAGTTCGCTGAACTTTCAACTGTCAAGAACACAGTGACATACAACACTACGTCGACCTGAGAAAATGAAGTTCAATGCTTCCGAGCATGCCTCAAATTGTTTCCGAGCATGCGTAGGAATTTTGCTCGTCGGAATTGGTACAGACGATCGGAGTTTCCGATCTGAACTTTTTCCGACCGAAAAATTGAGAACCTGCTCTCAATCTTTTGCTGGCTGGAATTCCACCAGCAAAAGTCTGATGGAGCATAGACACGGTCGCATTTTCCGACCAAAAGCTCTCATCGGACTTTTGCTGGTGGAATTTCTGATCATGTGTACGCGGCATTAGAGCGCGTTTGTTTCCATTTTCATATCAAATCCTGGGTCATCTGATATCAGCGGTCTCACTCACCAATTGCATCTATCCCATCTGTGGATACAAGCTCATATGACCTTCTGTTAGTTCAGAGGTCAATCAGATCTGGTAAGAGTTTGGATTGGCTAATGGAGGATTAGGCACCTTGAACTTTGTTAACAGGATTCTTTGTGTATTCCTTCACGAGGTGTTTCCATTACTGAAGAACTTTAATTACTTATTATCGCTCCTTCCTTACATGTTTATGGACTTATATAATAAGCTGCACTTAATCCTTTTTCTTCCATTTATTTGAGGTGTTGTGATTTGCCTTCAAGTGTTCAGCTTGCATTTTTCGCTACTATAGTTTCTAGTTTTGTGTGCACCGATTGTTTTATATTATACATAGATGTGAACGTGACCCATAGGAAACCATGTTAAATAGACCGTAGTGTGTTTGTGCAAAACTGAAAATGCACTAAAAAATGCATATGTGTGAACTGAGCCTTAGGCTACATTTGGTGTCACCTTCTGGTCCATGCAATTTGCTTTACACTCATCTGGCTTTGTGAGTATAATGATGTGTGCTTTACATTCTAATAAATGGTACCAATGCACTAGGTTTGTGTGCCCTTCTTGCTTTTTTTTTTTTTTTTTTTTTTTTTTATTGTCCAGAATTTGGGACCCCTTGTCCTACAAGGGCTGCAAAGCTTGGAGGCTACCTGGTGACCAGTGGAAAATCCAAGTCTATGAGAATATCCAACAAGTTGTGTTTTCCAGCTGCTCGCCACTGATTTATTGCACTGGAGCACAGAGGAATTGTCTTGGGTATACAGGTCCTTCTCAAAAAATTAGCATATTGTGATAAAGTTCATTATTTTCTGTAATGTATTGATAAACATTAGACTTTCATATATTTTAGATTCATTACACACAACTGAAGTAGTTCAAGCCTTTTCTTGTTTTAATATTGATGATTTTGGCATACAGCTCATGAAAACCCCAAATTCCTATCTCAAAAAATTAGCATATCATGAAAAGGTTCTCTAAACGAGCTATTAACCTAATCATCTGAATCAACTAATTAACTCTAAACACCTGCAAAAGATTCCTGAGGCTTTTAAAAACTCCCAGCCTAGTTCATTACTCAAAACCGCAATCATGGGTAAGACTGCCGACCTGACTGCTGTCCAGAAGGCCATCATTGACACCCTCAAGCAAGAGGGTAAGACACAGAAAGAAATTTCTGAACGAATAGGCTGTTCCCAGAGTGCTGTATCAAGGCACCTCAGTGGGAAGTCTGTGGGAGGGAAAAAGTGTGGCAGAAAACGCTGCACAACGAGAAGAGGTGACCGGACCCTGAGGAAGATTGTGGAGAAGGACCGATTCCAGACCTTGGAGGACCTGCAGAAGCAGTGGACTGAGTCTGGAGTAGAAACATCCAGAGCCACCGTGAACAGGCGTGCTACAGGTGCCGCATTCCCCAGGTCAAGCCACTTTTGAACCAGAAACAGCGGCAGAAGCGCCTGACCTGGGCTACAGAGAAGCAGCACTGGACTGTTGCTCAGTGGTCCAAAGTACTTTTTTCGGATGAAAGCAAATTTTGCATGTCATTCGGAAATCAAGGTGCCAGAGTCTGGAGGAAGACTGGGGAGAGGGAAATGCCAAAATGCCTGAAGTCCAGTGTCAAGTACCCACAGTCAGTGATGGTCTGGGGTGCCATGTCAGCTGCTGGTGTTGGTCCACTGTGTTTTATCAAGGGCAGGGTCAATGCAGCTAGCTATCAGGAGATTTTGGAGCACTTCATGCTTCCATCTGCTGAAAAGCTTTATGGAGATGAAGATTTCATTTTTCAGCACGACCTGGCACCTGCTCACAGTGCCAAAACCACTGGTAAATGGTTTACTGACCATGGTATTACTGTGCTCAATTGGCCTGCCAACTCTCCTGACCTGAACCCCATAGAGAATCTGTGGGATATTGGGAAGAGAAAGTTGAGAGACGCAAGACCCAACACTCTGGATGAGCTTAAGGCCGCTATCGAAGCATCCTGGGCCTCCATAACACCTCAGCAGTGCTACAGGCTGATTGCCTCCATGCCACGCTGCATTGAAGCCGTCATTTCTGCAAAAGGATTCCCGACCAAGTATTGAGTGCATAACTCAACATAATTATTTGAAGGTTGACTTTTTTGTATTAAAAACACTTTTCTTTTATTGGTCGGATGAAATATGCTAATTTTTTGAGATAGGAATTTGGGGTTTTCATGAGCTGTATGCCAAAATCATTAATATTAAAACAAGAAAAGGCTTGAACTACTTCAGTTGTGTGTAATGAATCTAAAATATATGAAAGTCTAATGTTTATCAGTACATTACAGAAAATAATGAACTTTATCACAATATGCTAATTTTTTGAGAAGGACCTGTATGTACTGGTCTATCATTGGTGGCCGCATTGCATTGCGTGTGGGATGTGGCAGTCATGTGAAAGCTTTGATTTTATAGAAAGCTGAAGTTTGCATAACAATTTGGGAATTTTACCTCAACAGACATTTGTCTGAACACCCATTGGTTGATGCTTTCAAGCCCAAATCCACCCACATTAAAGAAAAAAAACAAAACTCGAAAACATTACTCACCTACACCATCACTTTTCCCCCCATGGGCAGTATTCTTCCTTTAACTCGCTTCCTGTGAGTCCAGGTCATCATAGACAGATACCCCCTTCAGTATGATTCATCTTGTTGGTCAAAGCTCAAAGTATAAAGCTACAGAAAATGTTACTGACTTCAACATGAGGACTATCTTATGTAGCAATGTGGATTGCCGACTCTGGAGAAGAGGAAAGACTGAAGATCACCACATGCAGGGGTCAAGTCCTGGGGAAAAAAGTGTGGAAACTCCCATCCAAGATCCACTCCCCCACTAAAAAAAAAAATAGGACATCGGGACACCTCAGAGCATGGGGGACATCAGACCACATGGCACATTATGGCACATAAGGGCATGGGGCACATCAGGGCACATTATGGAGCACATCAGGGCACATAGCACATTAGGGCACATTATGGGGGCACATTGGGGCATGTAGCACATCGGTACTTGCCAGCATGCAGAGCAGCGCAGGAAGCGTCTGTCTGTAATAAGTTCTCTCTCATGTCACTCAGCGCTGCTCGCTCCCCGGCGGCCCCTCCTCTCTTCTCGTCTATCTCAGATGATGTTACAAGCCAATGGGGATAGACAAGAAGAGAGGAGGGGCCGTCGGGGAGTGAGCAGCGCTGAGTGACATGAGAGAGAAAACTTATTGCAGACAGACGCTTCCTGCGCTACTCTGCATGTATCTCATTCGGCTCAGGCGGCAGGGGTCAAGTCCTGGGGAAAAAAGTGTGGGAACTCCCACCCAAGATCCACTCCCCCACCAAAAAAAAAAAAAAAAAATGATACGCTCCTATGCACGAACGCTTCAAAAGTGGTGTTTTTCATCCTATTTTCGTATTGTGTGTATGAAGCTTAACTGTTAGTACATAAAAAAAAAAAACAGTCCTCAAACATAAATACGGCAATTCTCTGAATAATCAGCATTCATTCAATTGTGCTTCCATGCAAATGTGAACATCATGTTCTGATCTTTATTGGGGAATGTTATTTTTGTATATAGAGTGTTTATGTGGTGAGTTTACACTTTTCATTGAACAGAGTTTGGATAACACAGGGTTAAACGGAAAGGTCATAAATGAACTGCACATTATCTGGACAGAATGCTTGGGGAGATAGTGATGTGTTCCTGCTTAGGAGATGTATGTTAGCTTGGGGGGCTGCAAACTCTGCAGGGCTCCAACACACACTCGCTGCTATTCCAACCCTTCACATATTTCCACATAAACTTCCCTCCTGGCATTAAACTTTGCCAGGTATTGTGCTTAGCTTACCACCCCAATCTGATTTTCCTCCCTCAGCTCACCTCTCTCCCTGCATGTCCTGTGAGCAGAATAGCTGTGCTCCTCCTCTGGGTTCTCTCATCATATGGCACTGAAATAAAGGAGGGGGGGATTCAGCGGGACACACAGAGCAAGTATGCAGGAGACTGGGGGGGGAGATGAGGAGACAGAAAATCAGGAGGGGACGGCGGGGAGGAGCGCATCACGAGAGGTCTGACTAAACAAAATCTCTTAGCAGCAGGGACCTGATCTACCCATCAGCTAGCTGTGATTGACAGGTAGATTGAAGAGTAAGCTGTCATGGGGCCCCTTACTGGCAATGCCTGAATGGTCAGGTGTGCGGCTCTTACTATTGTGAGCTGTGTCGGTAGCTGCTGGTGTAGCACCTGCCACACAGCTCGCATACTTCAAAGTCTTGCAGGACACAGCTGCTAACGGGAACTGAGTTCCTGTTGTGGAAAAAGTACAGGAACTCCGTTCCCATGCGTTCCCGCAGGACTTGAGCCCTGTCAGGCGGGTCTAGTCCTGCAAAGGGAATGGTGTTCCTGCTGGGAAAAAAGTGCAGGGACGCCGTTCCCACACGTTCCCGCAGGACTCGAGCCCTGCACATGGACAGGTGTGACTGATTTATTTAAAGTGGAAGTAAACTCTCCCCCACCACTTTAGCACATATAAATCAGCATTAAAAGCACTATTAATCGCTGTACTCAGATGTCACCTTACTTGCTCAGTTTGCTTGTAATCCATCCCATTATCTGTTATGATGTCACCGGCGCATGCGCATCTCTCCCTCGGTTCACGGCACGCTCTTTGTGCTGTCAGTTCAGTATGTTGAACAGAATGCCATAACCATCATATCCACTCCCTGCAGCACAGCGCTCCAATACCACCAGACTACATTCTCAACCTCGGGAACTAGAAGTCCACCCAGAACTACAGAAAATGCAGCCTCCTGCACATAGTAAGGACTAGCTTTCACAAGCAGGTAGGGGGGTGGTAAAATCCCGTGATGGGGCTGCCTTTTTAACACCCTTCAACCACTCCCTATTTAACTAGAAATTTAGTGGCTGGGTGTGTACACATGCCGCAACTGTGATGCTTTGCTTCACGGCAGGAAATATAAATGCCCCCCCAAACGCAACTTATTCCAGTTAACGCTACAACTGCCCCACAATTGAATGAACGCAATGCAGCATTGAGGGGTGAGGAGGAGATACAATGCTTTCTTATGATGCACATCGCTTTTCATCGATCGACAGGTGATAAGGAGGTGTAGCAACACCATCACCACCTGTTTTAACCCCATTTTTTGCCAACAAATGTGCCACAACTGCATGCATCGCACGCAGTTGTGAGGCATTTGCGGTGCTTCCCCGGTTTAACAGGCTTGTCACCTGCTGATCGCTACCTTGTCAGGTAGTTTTTACTATGGGCATGAAGTCAAGTACTGCAACTGAAGCATGCAAATACCCCTGGCCACTGCCAATTGCACCTTAATTGGATGGTAAAAATGTGTTTCAACTGAACATTTTTACTGCCCCCCCAACATTTAAATGTGACTTCAAGAAAGCTTCTTGAAACTTGCTGTTTGCACTACACTTATACAAGCTGATGCCTATATGAAATAGGCCTTAGTTATGGGCTGTAAATGTACATTTTGCTATTGTCACTGCCTGAAATCTATCCCAGTGTTTAGCAACCTTTTTTCAGTCCAGGCACCCTTTACAATTCCGTACAATCTTGAGACACCCCATTCTAAAATGACTGAAATGAAACAAAATAAATAGTTCTACATAATGCAGTGACCCATGGGCCCCTTTCACACATGCAGACTGTTCAGGTCCGCCTGTCAGTTTTTGACATCTGACATCTGATCCACTCCAATACGCTAAATGCACACGGATGGAAACCCTATTTTCCATCCGTCTGGCGGATCGGATAAAAACAGACAGGCGGTCCGTTTTCACCCGATCCCCTATAGAGTAGAGCAAAGATCTGACAGGTCAGTCCCTGCACAGTGAGCAGAGACGGACCTGTCATCCGCCGGCTCAGTGGGATCAACCGATCGATCTCCCGATGAGCAAGCGGAGTCTGTGAAAACGGACAGCCCCGTGTGAAAGGAGCCTTATGTGTAGGACAGCCAACATTAGCAGTGATTTATCCTTCCAAAGCAAACACCTTTGCATGGTACTGACTAGTATTCCAATGTTTCTCTTCTCCCTCACTCAGCTAATGTGACCCCAGTGCTGATGGAGAGGGGCAGGGGAGGGGCAAACAAGGATGCTATGCAGGTGCCCAATGTCCTCCTTATCAACAATGATGTCATTGGTTGTTAGGACACCGGCAGCTAGAAGGTTGTAATGGTGCACAATGAAGAACTGTGGCTTTAACTAAAAGGTAGGTTTGATCCACCCACTGGCTTGTAAAAAAAATTTGGGCAAGGCACCCCTGAAGACACTCAGATTGAAAAGGGCTGATCTATCCTATTCTTCCAATGTTGGCTAATCAGGTTGTGCTGCAATGTACAGGGCTATCAATCAAACATTAAAGTAGAACAAAATACATTTTATCTAAATTTTGGATAGTGTATGGAAGGATTTAATACCCTGTTTTGTTTTTGTGAGCATCTGTGTCCCATTGGTAAGATTGATCTTCACTACCTGTCCCATAGCCAAAACAGGAAGTGAGGGGAAAACCCTCCAAAGTGAAGGAATCTCTGGTTCTCCCCTATTGGAAGATTTCACCTCTATTCCTGTTCTAGGAACAATCGAAAATCTTGGATTTTTTTTTTTACTTTCAATGACAATGGTAACCATGACAAACATCCTTAGCAGGGACATAGACAGCTCTAAAACAAAAAAATAAATAAAAAAATAAGTGAAAAGTAAAAGTGAAAGTGTAGGCCCAGGCCCCGGGTTGCTCACTCCTCAGTGACCAAATGCAGCTTTGTGTAACTTTTCCAGGATTGAACCACTTCCACAGGACAGCCCAAATCATTCCCTCTCAAATTCCAGTCCATCCAGAGACAGGTGTTGTGGAAACACTGGTAGCTGAAGTGCATGCGCCTGACTAGGTTCTATGGTTAGGGTAAACCCAAGGCCCTCGGACAACGTTCTCCCCTGGAACTTCATAACCAAAGGCAGTTGAAGAAAGGCAACTGGTGAGGGTAGGAAGAGAGGCACCTTGTGAATGAATGGTGATGCATCAGCTAGGGGTAGCCCTATACTTTAGTGATATGGGCAAGATCTTCCGATTAACCACTTCCCGACCAGCGCACACAGATGTACGTCGACAGAATGGCACGTACAGGCAGGAGGGCGTTTATATAAGTCCCTCCTTTAGCCTGTCCATGCCATCGGGAGCGCACCGGGAGCGGCACGCTCCCGCGCCGGTCGGGACCCCCGTGAGTCCGATCGCGGTCACCGCGGACTCGATCGCCGCGGGGACACCCGCGATCGTCTCACGGGGAGGCTGAACGGGGAGATGCCGAGATAAACAGCATCTCCCCGTTCTGCCTAGCAACTAGTGACACCGATCTCTGCTCCCTGTGATTGGAGCAGAGATCAGCATTCACTAGCTGACAGCCACGCCCCCACCCAGTAAGAAACACACCCCTAGGCATACTTAACACTTACACTGCCCCCTTGTGGTTAACCCCTTCTCTGCCAGTGTCATTTATACAGGAATTAATGCATTTAAATAGCATTAATTGCTGTAAAAATGACAATGGTCCCAAAAATGTCCGATGTGTCCGCCATAATGTCGCAGTCACAAAAAAAAAAAATCGCAGATCTCCGCCATTACTAAAAAATTCTTAATAAAAATGCTATAAAACTATCCCCTATCTTGAAAACGCTATAACTTCCGCGCAAACCGATCAATAATCGCTTATTGCGATTTTTTTTTACCAAAAATATGTAGAAGAATATGTATCGGCCTAAACTGAGGAAAAAAAATGTTTTTTTATATATTTTTTGGGGATATTATAGCAAAAAGTTAAAAATAATGCATTTTTTTCAAAATGGTCGCTCTATTTTTGTTTATAG